>JANHGB010032727.1:0-16365 GCA_026283785.1 Coracopsis vasa | reverse complement strand
AACAAGGGAAGAGAATACAACCGCTCACCACCCACCGACCGATACCCAGCCTGACTGAGCAGTGATCTAGCCCTTCTGGGGTAATTCCCAGTTTGTATCCTGGGCATGATGTGCTGTGGTATGGAATACCTCTTTGGCTACTTCGGGTCAGGTGTCCTGTCTCTGCTTCTTCCCAGCTTCTCCTCCTCACTGGCAGAGCACGAGACTCAGAAAGTCCTTGGTCAGACTAAACATTACTTAGCAACAACTAAAAACATCGGTGTTAGCGCTGTTCCCAGGCTGAAAGTCAAAACCACAGCACTGCACCAGCTAATAAGAAGGAGAAAAATGACTGCTACTGCTGAACCCAGGACAGTGACAAAAGAAAAATCCCCCAGAATCCAGCTGAGACATGACAAATGAACTGGAGTTTAGTACTATAGAAGTTGTCACTGTTGAAAATGCACATTCAAATCCATAATACGTATGTGCTGGTTTTGACTGGGATAGAGTTAATTTTCTTCACGGTAGCTGCTATGGGGCTGTGTTTTGGATTTGTGCTGAAAACAGTGCTAATAACAGAGAGATGTTTTGGTTATTGCTGAGCAATGTTCACACAGAGTCAAGGGCTTTTCTGCTTCTCAAACCACCCCACCAGCAAGTAGTCTGGGGGTGCACAAGGACTCCAGCTGACCCAAGGGTTATTCTATACCATACATCATCATGCTCAGCAGATAAAGCTTTTGGAAGAAGAAGAATGGGAAGAACTTCTGGGATGATGGTGTTTGTCTTTCCAAGTCACTGTAATGCGTGATGGCGCCCAGCTCTCCTGGAGATGACTGAATACCTGCCTGCTGATGGGAACTGGTGAATGAATTCCTTGTTTTGTTCTGCTTATGTGCGTGGCTTTTGCTTTACTTAGTAAACTGTCTTTATCTCAACCCATGAGTTTTCTCACTTTTATTCTTAGAATTCTCTCCCCCATCATATTGGTGTCGGGCAGTGAGCATGTGTCTGTGCATCCTACTGCAGAGTGCAGTAAGTTGCCAAAGATACTTCAAACTACTACAAAATACAAAAATGTAAAATTGGGAAAACATATGCTGCATAAAAATATTAAACAGTATTTTTCTGTTCATTGTATGCACTTTTTCACTTGCAAGTCGGTATAGTTCATCATCTCTTAACTGTTCGCTGTCAAGATTTTTTTCCATTTCTTGCAGACATATAAGGTAAGGAATTATTTGTGTCCTTTTAGCTGTGCTCAAGGAAGAACTGTGATAATCAGCAAGTGTACCATGAAGTGTTGATTCCATAGAGGTTTTTGCGAAGATCTTTCATGTGTTTGAAGAAAATCTTTCTAACAAAAAAGTGCATTTAGGTTGATCTGTAGAAGAAAGGAAGAAAGGGAAGAAGGGAAGAAGAAAAAAAAAAAAAAAAGGAAAAAAATACAAGTCTGAAATATACATAAATGATGACTTTACAAACAATTTTAATTCTACATGCATTTGTGGGTTTTGTGATTTCCATAATTTTTTTTAATTCAAGATCAAGAGATACTTTAGTCTATCTTGCTGATATGATAAACTTTATTCATGAAGACGCATACAAACACATGTAAAAAATGCAGCTATCATAAAGCAGTTCTTTCTACCAAAGCAACCTGTGACAAGGTACTTTGTGCTCTTATTGATGTTGACCTGTGTTCACTCCAGTCACGGATTCTAAGGAAAAGCTTATCTTCTGTTCTACATAGAAATTTCATTAATGAGCCTATGATTAAGAAATCATTGACAGGCTTGATTTTTTTTGTTGTTGTTGCTAGTTTGTTGTTTTGGATTGTTTTTTTTAGAGAGGGGGTTGTGTGGGTTTTTTTCTTTGTTTGCTTTGATTTTTTTGTTAATTTTCCATTGCTTTTTGCTCAAATTTATACATTAGAAGATTAAAACATACAAAAGTGGCATGAGGAGATTGTTTGAGTGTCAAAACATATGTGTCCTCATCATGTTTTCAGTGAAAACCCATTGCAATGGTTGTATTTATTTATTAAAATTAACCAGACACAAAGCAGAAAAAAGCCAAGTAAATGTGTGTCCTTGTTTCATCTGTAACAGCTATTTTGATTCCTAGTAGCTGGTGCAGTGCTGTGTTTTTACTTTAGCCTGAGAACAATGCTGATAACACACCAGTGTTTTCAGTTGTTGCTAAGTAATGCTCACCCCAATCAAGGATTTTTCAGTTTCATTCTCTGCCTGTGACGAGGAGCACGGGAACCCGGGAGGAAACAAAGACAGGACACCTGACCCAAACTAACCCAAGGGGCATTCCGTACCACAGCACATCATGCCCAGTATATAAACTGGGGGGAAGTTACCTGGAAGGGACCAATTGCTGCTTGGTTTGGGCTGAGTATTGTTCAGTGGGTGGTGAGCAATTGTACTGTGCATCATTTGTGTTTTCTGAGCTTTAATTTATTCTTTTGTTGTTTCCTATTATTATCATTATTGTTATTGTTGGGATTCTTTCTATTATGACTATAATTTTGTTTAAACTCTTCTTATCTCAACCTGTGCTTTTTCACATTATTTCGATTCTCCTCTCTATCTTGCCTGGGGAGTGGGATGCGGGTGCGGGGAGGGGGGAATGAAAGCAAGCAGCTGCATGGTACTTAGTTACTGGCTGGGTTTAAACCATGACAATGTGCTGGGAAAGCTTAATCATGTTTAAATTTTTATGTACCATAGATGATCAAAATTAAGATAACCATTTAGGCTCTATGTGTAATTAATAGAGAGGTATACACAACATCTTAGCAATCACAGATATCTGTTCCTGGGATATAATTGTCTCAAAGCTCTGTATTTGTTGCTCTGTCTCTCTGTTGTCTACAGAAGCAACCAACATAATTAACTTAGACAAGATAACTAATTTTAAGTCAGATAGATTTCATAGAATCATAAAATGAAATTATTTGGGTTGGAAAAGACCTTAAAAATCATCTAGTTCCAGCTCCCCTGTCATGGGCAGGGACACATGAATTTAATAAATCCCAATCAATATTGTGAAGATGTTTAAAGCTGTCATCAGAGTGTGATTAAAAGCTTACTTCAGGAAAAAGTTGCTATATTTTTTTTGTTGTTGCTTTTTTTTTTTTTTTCCCCAAAAGTCTTGGCCTCACTGTCCTAACTAGTGTTTGTGCTTAATAGGGAGTTTCTAGAAAAAACACACATCCATAAAAACATACTCATATTTCTCTGATCTTTCAACTTGAAATTCCTATTAAGTGTGAAATACAGTATGTTAAAACCAACTTGCAGTCTTCTGGTTTTGTTTGGGTTTTTTTGTTTTCTTTTTAAACACACCTCAGAATAAAACTAAGCTTGCCTTTAAAATAGCTGTTAGGGCATACCATAATACTTGTGCTATCACAAAGAATAAATAGAGTTTAACAGAAAAAATAATCACCCTAATGCTCTGACTTTGCATACTCTCAGGATCATTTAACATCCATGATAAAAAACAAAGTTGGAATAAGAAATAACTGAGACCACACTATGTATTTCCTCTTTGCAGGTTGCTGCTCTCTTGGGTTAGTAACAACTTTTAAGTGCTAATAAATTGAAAAGGAACATTTTTTTCCTCGGTAACTAATGGAAACAAGTATTGGCTGGGACATCAAATGAAAGGCCTTACCATATCCTTTGATTTATCATTCATTGAAGAAACATACTTCTTTGTTATTCTTCCAACACAGACTGCTGAGAAGTGATTTAAATTAGTCTGGGTTAGAATCTTCAAAATACAATTCAGACTGCATTTAAGGGGTAATGAAATGGTTCCTTTATTAAATTTATATCTGGCTACTTAACTATTGGGGTTGTATGAACCCATTCAGACAAAGCATTACCAACAACATTGATTTTCTCCCCCAGTTTTCAAAACCAAAAAAATACAATTTGCCCCACTGAAGACTTTTTTGTGAGAGAAATGTAAATAATCTGCACCTCAGTGTACACAGGAAATCAGTAAGTCATTCAACACACTGAACATCACTCAGCTAAACATATATTTTCCTCATTCTTTGAGTAAAAGATTCATGAAGAAAGAAAGCAAATCATGGTAGGTAAGAAAAGTATTTGATAAATGAAGTTATTTTTAGGCCCCTGAGCAGACCATCAGACTTTGCAACCTTTACCCACCTGGGATATGGCTGCTTCTGCTCAAGGCTGGCTTTGCTATGGTGCCACTGAGTCACAACGAATGAGACTGCTGGGAGAAGATGTGTGTGAGGAAGCTGAGCTGAGGACTTCTGTCTTATGGTTTTGGGCCTACTCAAGCTCTTTCCCCTGGTTTTGTGCTGTTGGGGTTTGTTTTCTTTCATGTCATTTTTGGAGTTCACTAGGAACCTTTCTACAGTCTTTACAGACACTTCTGATGTTCCCTGTACCAATAAGATCCCTGCACCTGGGATCTTATTTTCACTATTGGAAACTAAGAAATTATGGCATGACATATGAATAATACAGCATACAAGTTCCTGCTGGTAGAGTTACTGTTGAAAGGATGTGTTGGTGGTTACCCTCTTTTAACCCTAGACTGAAGAGATTGATGACACTAAGTCATGTTAAATGTTCTGTGCACTTGAATAAAATGAATTGTACTGACATTTTCTTGTTTTGACTGAATTCCTTGAAATCCCCTGATACAAAACCCGAAGAGTATTGCATATATTCTATTATGCATATGAAAATAAATTAAAGGGCCATTAAAATATGTAGCTAGTTATTTAGGGACCCTCCCCTCCCCCTCCAGAACTGAATCTAAGTATCTTGCAAATATTAAGGAGAAAAAATAACAAAACAAGAAGCATTCAAATAATAAAATTGCTATTAGCAATAATTTGGATAAATATAGAGGGAATAAGATTACAAAAATATGGTATATAAACTGTAATTCAGATCTTAATTGACCCTGATCATATCTATGCAGAAGAGAAATTCAGCTTCTGCTGTAATGAAATCTCACTAAAGTTATTTCTCAGTTTCTCTGCCATATTGAAGTTTTGTCTGAAATAGAACATTAATTCCCAGCAGTTTATGTGATAATAGTAACTATATGAACTCACAGAACTGGTAGGTGCTTTTTATAAATTGCTAATTAACTGGTTTGCTGCAGGGCATAAGGAAATCTGTGCCAAAGCTACCTGTTTGCATCAAGACAGGGAATCATGTTTTATGCATGCTTTCCTCCCTTCACCAGAGGCAAAAACTGATTACATTGCTATTCCCATACTACAGCCACTACTACAGCCACCCTTCACCTGCTCCTCTGCCAGGAGCTCTGCCTTCTCACACACACCCTCCTTTTTGCATCTTTATGCTCAACCTAATATTCCTCTCCTCTTTTCTAAAAAAAAATGCCAATCATGAAGAGGAATAGAGTAGATGGTAATTTTTATGCTTGAAAATGTCAAAAGTTGCTATCAATCAGTTCTTTGCTGTAAAATATGTGCATAGAAATGGTTAAAATTCTGTGGCTGATTAATCATATGCTTAATGTTTTGTTTATTCCACATAATAATTTCCAAATCATGCACTGAAATTTTGAAACTATTCAGAGGTCCATATTAAAAATATATTGCAACCCACACTCACATTTTCCCCCCAAACCTTGCTTCATTCAGATAATCATATGCAAACATGCATGGGGACTTACCTTGAAAGTGCGCTCTCTCGTTTCTCAAAATTTCTATGCCAAATATTTATGAAAAGTTTATAAGCAAGCAAAACTACTAATTTTTTAATTCTCATTACATGAGTGTGGAAGTCTTATTGTGCAAGTAAAAAAAAACATTAATATTAAAATATTTTTCAATTTTTAAAAAATATTTTTAAAACCCATATATGCTATTTTCTATGAAGGGAATTTGATAAACACAGAGAAAATCTCATGAGCATAATAAAAATGTGTTCCTCTTGAAAGTGCTAAAATACTGACTTTAACGCCAGTAGACATGCTAAATTTTCAGACATATTCTGGACTGATATATTACATGAAACTTGGACTGATATATATTACATGAAACTCAATTCCCAATTTTCTGAGGTCTTAATTGAGCAAATAAGTACTATACTCATTTAAATGAGATATTTGACAATACAAGCAGGTATGCCACTATATGTTCATAAAAATGGAGTCTTTCCCTACAATCATCAAAACAGTTAATATTTTGCCAATGATCAATGAAGTCAAAGAAAATTTCTGTCTCCAGTCCTATTATTTTCAGTTACTATATGGCTCCAATGATACTCAAACTGATAGTTCTAGACACAAAGAACGTATTCCTCAACCCTATGCAAATAGACATATCCTGAGGAAAAATGCAATTTGTCTACCTAATACAATATTTATAAACAAGTTTCTAAGTCTTAATAAATAACAGAGTTTGAAAAATTAATAAAAATATCTTACTCTGGTGAACCACCCCCCCATTTTTCATCTAACAAACCTCAATATCGTACAGTATCAAGCATGACATAATTGAGTTCTTTAATCTGTTTTTACTGTCATCTTACAAAGCAAAGAGAGTACTTTCCTTCTGTCTTCTTTTAAAAAAAAAAAAAAGGATTGTACACAAAGTGCACATTCTAACTGCTTTATTTGGAAAGTTTTTGATCCCTTAAAGTACTTCTAAGTATGTTCTAGCTGTAGGTAGTTAGTGCAACTCCCTCTTTCTGATTGACCATGATCAGAGCAAATTTTTGAAGCTGCACAGAGGAATTCACTAATGAGTGTCTGATGGGCATTAGTAGTTTTGCAAAATGGTTTGAAATCTGTTTTCAATTTTATTCAGGAAGAAGTTTCAGAGGTCCGTTCTAAGCTGAACAGTTTCGTATTTCAGCATGTGCTAAGCAATCTAGAGCGATGTATCCTAAGTGAAAGTAATTTGTGCTTGTTATACTTCAAGTAGGCAAATAATGATCATCTCAAACACTTGTTTAAATAGCTTACAAAACAACTGAGCACGTGTGTAAAGCCATGCATGAGAATGTTTTCTTTGACTGCAGATTTATATAGTAAGTGCATGCTTAAACATTTTGGTGAATCAGGACTGAATATTTGTTAAAACTTTGCCACAAGCTTGAACCTTTGCAGTAAATATCACATCATAATCCACGTGTATGAAAATTTATTAGCAGTCACATCAAGTTAAAACTGAAGCAACAACCCAAAGGTAACCAGGAACCGACCAGTTGTGGTGCTGGGCCTGAGCTGCATTTTAGACAGATTTTTCAGCAACTCCTTGCTTACCTGAAGTTGTAAGTTTCCATGCTTCTTAAAAAATCAGTTCATACTAGGGGTTGGAATTATTTCTACTGGATAATACTACCACAAAGACTTAATAAAAAAGAGATTTCCAAACAAAGATGAGAGAATTTTAAAATATCATGAAGAGTTTCTTACAGCAATTTGAAAAAAACTTCTTTTTCTGAAATTATTTTAAAGTTATACTTAAGAGAAGAAAGAAAGGTAAATTCCCTCTCTGAGGGAGGTAGGTACAATCATATCACTAATCAAGTACGGAAACACTAGCAGTTCTCAGGAAAAGCTGTCAAATGACCCCTAGTATAGTTTCTTGCTTGAATAGTTTGGCAGAGTGAAAAAGCAAGTTCTGTGACCTTCCTGCAGCTTCTGCACTGAGGATAATTTCTGCTGAATAGTGCTGAAAATAATCAGGATACAAAAATGTGGAGCATAGGTATCTGATCTCATTTCATCATTATGGTAGAAGTAGTGAATCGTATGAAGATTACACCTTGATTTTAATTTAAATGGATTTTACTGGCAAATTGGATTTTGTCATGCTTCATAAGAATATATTTCATGGAGCAGCTGAATTGCCTACCTTTACAAATTGATATGGATGAGAAGAGAAACTTCATTTAATGCAACCTTTGAAATACTCATACAGAAATTTAAAATTTACTCCTGAAAGTCATCTGTGGCTTTAATGCATTAAGAATTATTTTTATATAACCAGATGCAAAAGTTCGCTTTTTATTTATATTTTCAGTTGCTTTATTTTCATATCTAATATCAAGCTGTATTTACAATGTCTTTACATTTCTAAAAATACTTTTATTATTTTTTTATTCTACATGTATCTCAATTTCCTGTTTTATTTCTATGCCTCATTCAAGCTAATATTTTGCAAAGTAATTTGAAATAACTAATCAGTCATGAGATACTAAGTATGCACTTTCTACAAAACACAGTTCTGTTTTTTCTGGAAGTTTCAGTAAAGTGGAATATGCTTGGTTCATTTTCTACCTCGCAGGATTCTGCATATGATTGTTTGCATTGTTTCACTTAGGCCATAAAATTTAGAGGGCAAGTAAACATATTCTTAAGCTATGCAATCACCTAATTTGATTAGTTATAATAAGAATTAAACATAAACTTAAATGCTTTATTAAAGAAGTATTAAAATTTGTATACACCAATATTCAATATTCATCATATCCATAAAATAATTATGTTAAAAACATTTTATTTATTATAGAACTAAACTTGTTAGAAACATCTTCATGCTGTACTTATATAATAATACAGCAAGAATTCACTCTATTTTGCTTTAATATTAATATTAAAATTAATATTTTCTTATTATCTAGGTAATGCTCTTAGTATTTAAGTTCTCTATATTATAACTATATTCTGGTATATTTTACTCTTATACTATATTTGGTCAGTATATTAACATTTCATAGTATTAACAGTACATTGACATATCTATTGTAAATCATGTACTGACAAAAATATCATAATACTCCTACATGTGTTAGTGTAAAACTACCAGAAAGTATCCCAGATTGATACCCAGAAAGTATCAATCAAATTATGCTTCAAAGACCCTGCAGTTTTCAAGCTATACATAAACAAATGCTACAAAACCACAAACAAAACAGCTACTATAGATACTTATTCCTACTGGTAATAAGAAAATGACTCAAAATAATTTTACATACTGAAATTATCTTTTATACATTAAATGATGTATCTACAAGATAGCTATAGTGTCAGCTTATCTCTATCATGTCCTGTAATATATTGTAACAAGACATCTACAATGAGCAGCAAGAGGTTGATGAAGATAAAGGATAATTTCATGCTGAGGTCAGATCTCGCTCTTGTTTGGACTCTATTCTGGGTTTGGTGATCCACCAAGTGTTCCAGTTCAGGGATACTGAGGTGGAGGATGTAAAAGATATGTGAGTACGTGTGGGTTTACCTACACCTTTTTCCAACAATTTTTTCTACAATAGATAACCAGTTTTTAGCTGTATTCACATATTGTAAACCAAAATTGCTTTTTCTCTTCTCCATACCAGATAACCAAAGCATTTTAAAAAGGCCAAATTGTACAAAGCAGACAAACTTATAATAACTTATATAACATAGAATAAATTTTTTGCTCCTAAATTTAAGGTGTGTTTTCCTGATTCCAAGCCCCTCCTGCGCTAATAAGTGTCTTGTAGCATTGTTATTGGGTAAATGCAGTGTAATTGAAGTGAAGGAATTTTAATAAAAAAGTCAGTCAATTTTGTCTCATTATTATATCTGTTTCCAAGGAAATTGAAGTTCCTATTTGCCTTCTCTTTAACATAAAAATGAAAATGTATTCTTCTTTGGGAGACCACACAGAGATATGTTTGTGGTCAACGAAAATATGGTGAGTACTGTTGCCTAGCAACCTTCATGTGAGGAAAATGATATTCCTGAGCACAGTTTACACTGTAATGTATGATTCTAGGATACATATAAAATGTTGAAGGCTACAGTATTGCTTCTGTAAAATGAACTCAGATTCCTATAAAACACAGACTGCCAATTTAGATTCATACAAAGAGTTTTAACTGTTTATTGAAAAAAAAAGCCGAGATAAGAAAATACTAAATAATGTGAAGGAAAAAAAAGTTTTAATGCAAAGAATCACATCATTAGACATTAGAGAAAACACACTCAAGTCCATCCCCAATACTGAGTTCTTATTCATTCTGAAAATAATATTGTGGTGTTTGGGATTTTTATTAATGAGTAATACTGCTACCTTGAAGAAAGACCTTATTTTATTAAAGTCTAAGGACATCAGTTTGTGAAAAAAACCTATATATATATCTATATATATCTATATATATCTGTAATACTAAAGTTTTTTATGGATTAACACCCAATAAATAGCATCCTAGCCAGCCTCATAGATTTACAAGATGCCTCAATTAAAAGGTAAATTATGCTCACTGTCTATGAAACCTTGTTTTCTTTATCTTCTATTTTATTTCAGATAAAAATATTTGGGATTGAAAGATTCTGTATTCTGTAGAATCAGATTTGAAAAGCTAACTGAGATATTTTGGTATAGAAAGAAAATTAACTTCCTTCTCAAATATAATCAACATATAGAAACCACTTCAGTAAGTTCAACACAGCAGTGAACATCTCATTCAATACAAAGCAACAATATTTAAGCAGTGCCTTTTATTTATCATGTTATTCCATTATGATTAAGAAAAACCCTCACTGACAAAATATCTTCTCTTCTGCTAAAGGTCATGTTAATTGAGGAATAAGATAACTCTATGAAATACTGTAGTGCTTGCTGTGGGAGAATTTTTGAAGTGAGTCTACAACAGCTATGTTCATGAGAAAACATAAGTAATAATTCTGAAAACTATTATGAATTACATTTCTCTGTGTGTGTAATAGTCTTGTGCAACATGCTTTTTGGTTCTATTAAAATGAAGTTATTTGGATTCCATTTGGTAAATATTTAAAGTCTACATAATTAAACTTTGATAAGTTATATATGTAATGCTAGATGAAATTTGAGATTTCCTCTGAATCACTTTGTCTTCCCTTTATATACTTTGAGTAAGACAAGTGTATGACCTTAGACTTTTTAGCTGGAGCGGTATAGTAAGAGCAAGATATCATTCAGATATGCTGCTTACCACCAAGAGTTACTTTACAATTTAACAGAAAGGAGTCAGTGTTTATTTTACTTCTATATATGTCTAGTTTTAGCAAAAAATACCAAAACAAAACAAAAGAAACCCACATCAAGAGGGGTTTTTAATTTTTTTCTACTTGCTTGCTATAAATAGCCACTTGCATACCAGTATTTAATGGCACATCTGCTATATTTATAAAGTAATATAATAGCCCTAAAACCCAAAAATAATCTCTATTTAAATTTTCTTTTTTTATTACATCACCCATTTCTTGCTAATAATCCAGACTGAGAGCCCGCTTAGCTCCAGCTTTTTAAAATTTAGGGACTACTATAAGCTAACTTATTTAGATTCCTCTATAATCTGTGCATAAACTTTAAAAAAAATACACTTAAAGTAGTTTTTCATATTTTATATGTTTGCTTTAGGCTGGAATAAGTCATTGCATGCTTGTGTATCTCCCCCGAATAAAAAAGAGCGAAGAAGCTAGCTCAAACTAAGCCAAACAAAACTTACTTTATTGCCGGTAAGAATTATGATTATTCTATGATTCTGTTACATATGCAAACAAGGATTATAAGCACTACATATTTTAATTAGTATTTATAGTTGAAAATAGAATTACTTTGTTAATTAGTGAGAAGCAATTGTCATTTGTTAACTTGCCTATCATATCCAAATTTCTCTCAGATTCTCATTTTCCCTATCTAACCCATCCGTCTCGGTAATTTTTAATTGGAGAAAATAATATATTTTTTTGTCCAGAGCCTCTCATTTTCATGCTAACTCTAATTGGTGCTCCTAAGTATAAGAAATATCAAATATTCTGGCTTCTCTGTAGCTGATGTTGAAATAACAAATGCACAGAGGCCTTCCTTCTTGAAAATCCAAAATCGAATGACAAGTGGGAAAAAAATGCCAGAAAACAATTTTCAGAGCATTACAACTTTAAGGGAATGATCTGAGCAGTCTGAGCACAATATTCTAGGTCTGACAGACCTGCCAAGAAGAAACTGGGCAGGAGTCAGCAGCTAGACCTTCCAAAAGTGGTTAGCGATTTGGGGTAGCTACTTCATTTCAGTTTATAAATATAGGATTTTTCAACAGATTCCTGATAAATTTTGTGTCTTAGATTACACTTCACACAGTTGATTAGAGCAGAAAGAAACCTTAAAAAAGAATAATGTATAGATGCTATATTTTTCTTAAATTTTGGAAATCCATCATAGCCAAAGGTTAAATTTAACTTCGAAAATTTAGACACATTTTGACGTCCATCTTATCTCACTGAATTTTCGCTACACTGAAAATCAAGAAGAAAAATTTACACTTAATGAAGAGATGATAAGATGCAGAAGAGAGTCTGGTTTAATTTTTTTTTTTTAATTGGGAGGGTGGGTTTTGGTTTTAGGGTGTTGGGGGGCTTTTTTTTTAAGAAAGTAGAAGAACTGGGTCATGTCACTAGAGGTAGCCAGATAGCAAAATCAGAGAAAAATATTCACTGCAGCTCCCTGCTGACCTTTGAGATGAAACATACAGAGGGAATTCTCTCCGTTTTCCAACACACAAGCTCATTTTCAAAAGCCTGCCTGTCATCAGGGAAGAGTTGTTCTCAATGGTTGTAAATAACCCTTCCATCTTGACAGTTCTGTTGCTGCAGTAATACCGCCAGAAGATATAGATCTTAAGGTATCTACAGTACAGAATCAGTGAAATATTTCACTGTGAATAATGTATTTTGGCAGATGCTTGATCTTATCTTTTAAAAGTAAAACTGAAAGTAGACTTCCACAGAGTTCAGACATTTCATCTTTTTGAAAGGTTTCCTTTGACAAAGTAATAGAGACTTGCTATCTTGTGCCTTTTTCTCTCCTACTACATCAACATATTAAGCTGTACAACTTTCACAGGCATGTCATTCCTTTCAAAATCACAAAAAATATTTCAGAATGTCTATTAAAATAGGCTGGCTGCAAACATTAGCTCCTTATGTTTCAGATCTCAGCCAGTTGTTCCATCCTGTTCCATATCTTATTTTGTGGTGGAAGAATCCCACTGGAGTTTGAATTCAGGAGCAAGACCTGTATCAATTAAGTATTCAGTATGTGCAAGACTGAAAAAGGAACATTAGAATGAGAACACTTTCAACACACAATCTCATAACCTATTCGTTGGTGAAACTACCAATCACAGGAAAACATAGCTGAGATAAAACAAAATGGAGACAGCACCTGGGATAGAAAAAAAGGAGAAATTATCTGTATAAACGCATGTGTGAACTGTGTGGAAAGAAGGATGAAAGACACAGAATAGAAGAAACACAAGCAAAGAAAGATATTGGAGAGGGAAGAGGCTAAAAGTAAATATAGCTATAGAGTTTACACTGAAAAAAAAGAAACAATTTTATTAAATTCTGTGTTATCGGTTAGGCTTAAACCACAACACATGCTCTCCCTCATCCTGCTGTGGCAGAAGTTAGCGAACGGCCATGTTGGTGCTCAGATGCTGGCTGGGGTGAACACACCACAATAAACAACTGGATAGAGCCCTTGGTTCATATAGAAATGTATACACAAAGACACTCCAATATTTCATATAATATTCTTTACTGACAGGAGTCATAATGGACATTCTGCATAGAAACTCTTACTTTATTCAGTTTTGGAACAGTTAATTCAAGAACTTCAAAAGCTCAACTGATTTTCTGAGGGTCCTAATTTTCCACTCTTTCACTTTAAATTCTTTTACTTATTTCCTCCCAACGAATATTTAGCTTCATGACTCATTTAAAGTAGAAAAATCAAGTTACACAAAACACACTGCATTCATATTTACGCACTCGTCATGACGTTATTTCATGATCTGATCATTGCAAACAGTGTATAGGCTGGACCAACGCATAAATGTAATGGGTAGAAAGGAATGCCTAATTCGGCATTTATTTATACTGCAAATAATTACTGCCCCTGTGAGCACCGAACACCAAACCTTATCAGGATTATGAGCCTGACATCTGATATCCCACATGATCTGTGTGTCAATAGATACAGCAGTACTTTATAGATAGGTTAAATTTTGAAACAGGAAAGAGAGAAACTGGGAGTGGGGACAGACTATTGAATGAAACTAAGTAAAATCACAGTCACTGAAATACAGTTAATTGAGTATTTCTAACTGTTAAAGTATACCTGAAGCATAAAACTAGTACCACTGGAAAATTGAACTAAGTTCTAGGAAGTTAGGATTGGAAGTTTTATTCTCACTGCACTAGGCAATTATATTATTCATTGATGCAAATCAGCTAACTCTAGATTTGCATTGATGAGGCCAAGAAGATCCAGTCAGAGAATAACCTTTCTTTAATGGAAAACTTATTTGGGGTTTACTTTTTTTTTAGTATGAAACTTAACCTAGAGAAGGAAATTCAGATTAATGTACAAAACTGAAATGGATGAGAGAACACTTTTATATCATTTAGACTTCATATATTTTATATGTTTAACATATACAAATTATATATTAAGATTACATTATCTATAAGTAAAATACATGATATACATATTGTTTGTGTACAAAATGTATTTTATATATGTATGCATATAAAACCTCGTGTACATATGTATAATCATTTCCTATTTTACAGATTTTACATACACATATGTAGATATTTTTTAATGGGAAAATAATTTATAAATACAGAAAAGCTATTTTTTATGGAAATCAAGTATTAACCTGTACTTTTTAAGAAAGAGGTAAAATCAAATAATATAAATATCTATGCTATTAAAATAAATCAGGTCACTAATGTGCCATTTAATAACAGAAAATTATCTTGATGCAAGTGCTTAAAGCACTTGGAAATGTATCCTTTTATTCCAACAGTAAATAAGCCAAATGTGTCTTTTGTCTTAATATAATATTTCATCCCTTTGCTGAGACAATTCTTTTTGGATTCAGACAAGAATGTTAAAATTTTAATTAGCTTTCTTTCCCTTTTCCATTAAAAATTCTGGAAGTGGGTTGGGACAGAAATTTTATTAAATTATATCGAGTTAAAATTCAGTTCATTAAAATACAGCAGTAGGGTATCTGCTGAGCATCAGAAGAATTTTTCTATACAAATGAGCAAATGCAGAACTTACACGGCAGAGCTAATCATTAAGAATTCTCATCTTCTGAAATTCCTCACCATGAGTGCTGATCTGATAGCTCCATAATTCATTGCACAAGAATAGGATTACATTAGAATTTTAAAAGAGTAGCCTTCATAGGCACAGAGGGCCAGTTTTAGGCCTTTGTGAATAATACATACACAGGGAAGGGGAGAGATTCGTTCAGAGTTCTAACCTGAACAATTACAGAAGAGTTTTGGAATAAAATGAGTTTCTTTGATTTTATTCAGTTTTAAAGCTTTCAGAAGCAGCACAATCTAAAATTAGCATCAATATATGAATGAGCTATAAGTAATAGATAATTTATTTTCCCCAAATGGTATTGGTCCTATACAGATATAATGCTGTACTACTTCAATTGAATTAGATTAACTAAAGATTTCTGCCTAGAATTATTTTCTATAGGGGTTATCACAAAATATAACTGATTATATAAATTATTAGCTGCACAAAACTCTCTTTCCTAAAAACTGATTCACTAATATCTTGTTAATCCTGCTTTCCCCTTAAATTTCAATGAAATGTAAAATTGTCCATGCTTGACAAGGCTTAGAAAGGTAGTGATTCTTAGAAGCATTATTCCCCCAGTTCTTTGTATAAATGTAAACCTCTGAACTATATAAAATCCAACCAGATATAGCAAAAGGTATGCTGGCTTGAGCCAGAAAGAAAGAACAAGGAGAGTGAGAATATAAAAAACCCACATGGAATGCTGTATGTGAACAATCCATAACACACAATCCTACGCTTTCAGGAAGTGTCTCCTCAGCAAAGCCAGTGCAGTGGAAACCACTGAAATAACCTTAATAACCTGTCCATCCCTCATCTTTCACTTTTAAACAGGTTCTACATGATTATTTTGAGGTATATTCCACATATATATTTATTAATCCAAATATTTCCCCTACTTTGGCCACTGACCAGAAAAGCACATCTGTAGGCTCAGTTCTAATCACATTTTATGGAATCATAGAATCATAGAATAGTTAGGGTTGGAAAGGACTTCAAGATCATCTAGTTCCAACCACCCTGCCATGGGCAGGGACACCTCACACTAAACCATGCCAACCAAGGCTCTATCCAACCTGGTCTTGAACACCACCACGGATGGAGCATTCACAACTTCCCTGGGAAACCCATTCCAGTGCCTCACCACCCTCACAGTAAAATAAAAAAAAAAAATTATATCCAATCTGAACTTC
>JANHGB010032724.1:0-56691 GCA_026283785.1 Coracopsis vasa | reverse complement strand
GTTTCAATCCTGCCACTTTGGTCTATATAGGAACAACAACTTTCATTGATTACGGAACACACCCCCCCTTGTGATGCAAATAACATGTCTAGAGCCATTCGGGTTTGTAATACCACTTTAGAAAGGCTAGTTATCTCTTTTTGTTCTGCCTGGGTTATATCAGTGGTTTTACTTCCCATTTCCTCTATGGTTGCTGAGATATTTACAATTGCCTTCTCCAATTCACTTACTCCTAAAGATGGTATTAGCCCTCTTACAAAACTATGAAATGCAGTGTGCTGCTCAGCAATAGGGTTATACCCATGTTTAATTCGTTTAACAAAACTCCTAATCCAGGTCCCAGAAGGATACGTGTCAATAATAGTAAGATTGGGCATTACGGCACCTAAGGTGCATGCCCCCTTCCAGTTGGAGGGTAGAGTCTTATAAGCATTTTCTCCGCATAACCAATACCATCCTTTTCCTTCAGGAATGGGCCACCACTGAACTATAATACAATGATAAAGGAAATAACAAAGGGAGAGAATACAACAGCTCACCACCCCATCGACCGACACCCCCAGCCCGATCCCCTGGCACTCCACTCTCCCCTTCCGGGTAACTGCCCCCAGTTCTACATCCTGGGCATGACATGCTGTGGTATGGAATACCACCTTGGCCAATCCAGGTCAGGTGTCCTATCTCTGTTTCCTCTCGGCTTCTCCTCCTCCTTGGCAGAGCATGAGGCTCAGAAAGTCCCTCGTCAGATTAAACATCTGAGCAGTAACTGAAAACATCGGTGTTATCAGCGCTGTTCCCAGGCTGAAAGTTAAAAAACACAGCACTGCACCAGCTACTAAGGAAGAGAAAAATGACTGCTACTGCTGAAACCAGGACAGACCACATCTGGAATACTGCAACCTGTTCTAAGTCCCCTTTCTAAGTGGATGTCGAAAAATGGTGAGAGTCTGATGGAGGCCAACTTCAGTGGTCAGGGATTTTGAGCAGATGGTCTTTGCAGAGGGAGTTGGGAAAGCTTGCCTCATCCAGCATGGCAAAGAGGAAGCTAAGGGATAGTCTGGCATTAGTCTACAAATACTTGAATGGCAGTTACAGAAGGAGTTTAACTCTTTGCAGGTAGTGATGGATGATACGAGATAACAGCATTAAGTGCGGTTTGAGAATCTGGACATTAGAACTGGGAGGGTAGAGAAAAACGTGAATAGGTCACCCAGAGAGCTGATGATGTCTCCATTCTTGGAGTTTTTCAAGACTTGGCTAGACAAGCCTGTGTCAGACCCGACCTAATACTGGCAATTTTTCTTCTCTGAGTGGGATTTTGAGACTTGAAGAGGTTCCTTTCAGAAACATTTCTGTGATCTGATGCTGTTAGACAGGAAGCTCTTAGATGAATAAACTGTGCTGCTCACCAGAAATCATTGTTTCTTTTCAACACTCAAGGAGGCACAGCTGGAATGAACAACCCTTTCCACTGATAACTGCCAAGAAGAATGGAATCCTTATTTTTAAACTTTGGACTTGGTGGTAGTGATTTACACATTGATTTTGACCTTCCTGTTTCATTTCTATAGTTCTCTTTAGCTAGAAATGAAACCACTTACCTTAGAGTAGGTAAGAATGATCGAGGATTAGTAACCATTCTACTCAAAGAATGTTGAAGACCCCGTTGTTACTATTCTTTCACTCTGTCACCACGTTTCACAGAGGATAGTGTTCGAAAATGAAAGATGGTCAGGAGAGTATATTTTCTTGGAAATGCTGGTGAATATCAAGAAGTTGATAGTGAGCACTATTGGTGTAGTAGCAACTACTGTGAGGACTGAGATTCCTGATGATTTGACGTCTCTTCTGAGGGATGCCAAAGAAGTGTCATAGAATCATAGAATAGTTAGGGTTGGAAAGGACCTTAAGATCATCTAGTTCCAACCCCCTTGCCATAGGCAGGGTTACCTTGCTTTAAAACCAATTTGCCAATGAACCTCATTAGCAATTTAGTAAAATGCAACAACTGACTGTGAGAAAACACAGAAGTTTCAAGTAATGTAGCTGAATAGATTAATTTATTCTTCATACTACAGATGGAAGTATCATTAGGGAAAAAGCCTAGATTTTAATTTATATTAGCTTAGTTATGCTGTTAATGTACTTATGTTAACCTATGTTAGATAGATTCATGCTTGTTCACCTCAAATGTTATTTGATCAAGGATGTATTCTTTTACATGTCACATTTATATATGAATGCATTCTCCTGGCATTAGGGGCTTATTTGCAAGAAATGTACATGTAAGAGAAAAAGGACTCTCTTTTATTTTTTTTCTTAAACCCTGGTTCTGGTGCTCAGTATAAGTAAGGAAGACTTCATGCCTGCTATTCCTTATTTTGAATGAGCAGGTGGCATGACCTGCAGGGTCAGAGGGGAACCTGGTGTGGTTAACAACATTAAACAGCTTGCTTTTTGCAGTGAAAGTGGGCATTGGAGTTACGAATTGTATTTTTCCTGCAGAGGCAAAAATAAGGCATGGCTGCCTGCTCAGAACCCTGACACAACAGCAGAATTTTAATTGTTCTCATTACACAACTTTTATTAAATGCATATATTTTAATGAAGTTTTTGCTGGGAAACTGACAGCTGTTTCAAGCTGCAAATGGTTGGAATTTTCTGAAGCGTGATGGTCTATGTTGTTTACTGGAGTTAGACAAAAGGACTGAGAGTTTCCAAAACTTCTAGTCCTTTTTTTCCAAACAGGTTAATTTTTAAATGCTTAAATGATATTCAGTTCTAAACCAAAAGTAATGTCGTATTGCAAAGAAGCAAATAAGAGTTCCTTTGCAAATAGAAAGCTTAACTAAAAAGTTTGAGTATCATGCCATTTGGAATGCAGGTATAAAGTTAATCACTAATATGTTTAGATTGGAGTAATATAGGGATTCAGAAATTTCAAAATGTTTTGCATTAGCCAGTGCTGTTGAAGAGGTGACCTGGCAAAACATAAGACCTCTGTGTCAATTAAAAATTTTCTGATAGCCAGAAAACCATTACTTTGTGATTCTTCTTGAGCCTAGAAATGGCTCTCACACTATAAATTATAATTATTTCTTTCTCTTTTTATACTGAAATCCCCAGGTCTTTACTTCAACAGTTTCCCAATAGTAATAGCAAATGTTTGGGTATGTGTGACAGTGTGTGAACCCCAGTTTATGGATACACATGAGCTGCATATTCTGCTTGTGAAGAGCCCTTAATCAGTGGGAATATTTTTGCATGTGAAATTAAGTATGCACATAAGGGGGGAGTGTTTTGGCTTGCTTTCTTCTGCATCATGTTAGACCTCTGACCTGGGAAAATCATAAGGTGTTTTTCAAGGAAATCTAGTTCAAAAAATAGTCGTGTTTCAGGGATTATGATTATGTAAAATACAGGCTCTTATAATCCTCTTGGAAAAAAATGTCCTTTACCTAGAGGTTAAGAAGAAGCTGCTTGGATAGAGCTTAGAGTAGATATTGGGCCAACATGGTCCTTTTGCAGCATCATTATCTGGATTAATTTAAATGGCTGCCTGCAACAACCAAAGCATGCAGAAACTAATCCAGGAATGTCTGATGACCTGACTTTTGCAGAACATCTAATAAAGACACATGTTGCAGAGACTAGAGTCTGATCTCTGTCTCAATTAAGGAACGGTGACAAATAGGCTGAGGCTCTGGTTACAATTTTTAGCCCAAGATCTGCATAGCCTCCTTCTTAGTGATGGCTAGAGGGTAAAACTTTCCTTCCCTTTATGGGATAAGCAGTACCAGCAGAGTTGTGAAAGTTCTCTTTTGTTGTATTTTGCAAGTTAGGAATGTACCAACGAGTAAATGCTCTTTGTGTAGTCAGACTATTGTCATTAGAGGTTTCTAGAAGTGTTTTCCATTAATCTGAAGAACATTTTGGAGCATGTAAGAAAAATAAGCAACTGTATTGCTGCAACCAAACTTTATCTTATTGCTACATACATGAATATACCTATTCCTAATATATTCTAAAGCCCTGTCCCCTGTTTTTCCTCTAACTCTCCCTGCTTTAGACTTTTCTCTTTCACTATTGTATATTCAGCTTGAAAAAAGTCGATCGGAAATCTTTTGTGTTATTGTTTGACTCTCTCTTGTCAGAAACCCCGTAAGCAACCAGCTCAGTTTTTGATTCCGACATGGGAAAAGACAATACAGAACCATAAAATGGTTTGGGTTGGAAGGGACCTTGAAAGTTTGTCTAGTCCAACCCCCTCTGCAATAGGGAGTGACAACTTTATCTAGATTAGGTTTCTCAGAGTCCAGTCCAACCTGACTTTGAGTGTTTCCAGGGATGGAACATCTGCCAAATCTCTGGGCAACCTGTTCCAGTGTCTCACTCTCATAGTAAAAAAATTCTTCTTTATATAAGGTCTAAATCTACCCTGTTTTAGTTTAAAACCATTATCCCTTGTTCTATTGCTACAGGCTGTACTAAAAAGTCTGTCTCTGTCTTTATTGTAAGCTCCAAAAGGGCGCAATAAGATCTCCCTGGAGCCTTCTCTTCTCCAGGCTGAAGAACATCGATTTTCTCAGCCTTTCCTCAGAGGAAAGGGGTCCATTTCTCTCTCATCAGCTTTGTGGCTTTCCTCTGGACCTGCTCCAACAGGTCTGTGTCTTTCTTTTGCTGAGGACCCCAGAGCTGCACACAGTATTCCCGGTGGGGTCTCACCAGAAAAGAGTAGAGGGACAGAATCACCTCCCTCGACCTGGTGGTCACGCTGGTTTTGATGTGTGACCAGCATCAACCAGGATATGGTTGGCCTGCTGGACTGTGAGTGCACATTGCCAAGTCATATTCAGTATTCCACACATCAGTACCCCCAAGTCCTTCTCCACACGGCTGCTCTCAATCCTTTCATCCCCCAGCCCGTACTGATTTAATCAGGTTGCCCTGATTTAGTGCAGGACCATGTACTTGGCCTTGGTGAACTTCATAAGTTTCACACAGGCCCACTTCTTGAGCTTGTCTGGTCCCTTTGGATGTCATCCCTTCCCTCCAGGGTGTTGACTGCACCACACAGCTTCAGAAAGACTGCGTCTTCTGTCTGTGAATCCCTGTCATCCCAGAGGAAACAGAGAAGTCCAGTGAATCCACTAAAACAGGCTAAGCAGGCTTTTATTCTTTTCCTGGTTAACCTGCTGGTCATGTTGAAGGCCCAATAAGAAAATCAGTTCCAGTACATGCGGTAAGAATGGCATTATTTTCTTCGCTAGATTACAGTGCTACTAAACTTACTAATGAAAAAAGCCTGCCATTTTTGTGAACAAAGAGCTACTACCTGTTTTTTGCTTGAGCAAGCAACATTCCCTTCTATAGCTGTATTTGTCTGAACATCTAAACCCACAACACACTCTACCAAGTCTAACACAATCTACCAAGTCTAAAGACTAAGCTGGTGGAATAGAATGCACCAAAACACATAAAGAAGGGTTCAAAACACATATTTGGGAGTTTTCATCTTCTTCCTTACAATTTACCCCCTATTTTGTTGGGAAGAAAAATGCATTGTGAAAAAAGATGTAGCTTTGCAAACACACCATGAAGAAGTACTGGGCTTTACCAAGGATACAAAAGAAATAAAAGAATCTTGGCATTAGAGTTCTGTCTTAATCATAGGAAGAGAGCTTTTTTTTAATCTCAGTTCAAATGTGAACAAAATTAGGAGTTTATGATTTTTTTGTTCCATCTAGGAGTCAAAGCAAGGAAATAAGAGGAAGCTGAACTTCCTTTTCTCTAAGTCAGTAGTAAGCTAAAAGTAATAGTCTCTTGCTGAACTTTTCTTAAGAAAGCAAGGAATAGAAAACACCCCTTACCTCAGTTCCTTACCCACAGGGTTTGTAGCACACACATGCAGGGGTATCTCGGGCCTGCAGTGGTTTGTTGTGATGAACCATCAGCAACATCCAAAGATGCCATCCCAACAAAAGTAATTGCTGGCAGCTGTGAGTCCTTCAGCATGATTTCAGGGTGGAGTCTCCTGGTTACAGACCCCTACAGGTTCCTGAAATTCTACTAGAAAATGGATTAAAACTGGGAAATTCAGTACTGCTGATTTCTTGGCAGACTGGGAATAATATGCAAAATGTAAGCAGTTCATCACTAGTTCTTTCTGAAAAAATATTAGTTATTTGAATTTGCTTACTATAAAATAGTCCTGGTTTAGAATTTATTATTCAATTTGCTAAGGTTGCCTGAGAAGTGAGTGGCTCTGTTGCAGAATGGAACTCATATAATGGTAATGTTGTATACTTTATTTGCACTCCAGATCTTGCTCTCTGATCAGCCTTTATGTCAGCTGTTATGACCACACTATGGCTTAAACAAGCTTTCTGGTGTCTTCTTTCTCTAGGTCAGAGATTTCCAAATTTTCTCATTTGGATCCTGCCATTGTGCAGCTGGTAGGTATTACCAGTGATGATGCCAGCAGCAGCAGCAGCTTCTGTCTCTGTCATGGTTCATGTGTGCATGAGAAAAGACTTACAGCTTCACTCTTTCTTCTTTATCCTCCTGACACATACTTTCTCCTTCCTAAACTGAGTTTGATGAATTTTCTGCAATTTCTCCCTCTCCTGCCATTACTCAGAATTTTGAAAGAAATTTGGAAAGCTCTCCTGTAAGTGGTACAGAAAGAAAAGGAAGCTGCTGAATATTACTAAGGATGAAAGTAGTATCATGGTGGAAACTGAGAGCAATTTATATTCTTGTTCTGTTGTTTTATATGATTTTTTGAGACTATAAATAGAATATTCCAATGAAGATCACAGATGTAGTGTCTGATGGAGATAAAACTTTGAGGATCTTGACAAAACTAAACCCAAGTTCTAATACATTTCCTATTCCAGAGATTACTTGGCAGTCCAAAAAGAAAGTTGGGAAACGTATTGCTTAACATACTGTTGAAATAGAATGTTTCATATTAGTGCATTTTGCCTATGGTTATGCCAGACTGAAGACACCTCCAGCCTGTCACAGAAACTAATCCTAGCCTGGTGGGTAATTGGATGGAGAGACTACTTGAGAGACTTTCTTGGGTGCTATAAACACAAGCCAAGAAACTGTGGCTGAACACTTGGCAAATATCTGACAATGGAAATCTAATGAGTGGAAAGACTTCATTTGACCTTCAGCAAACAGACCAGGGCAGAAGAAAGTTGTTGCTTTTTATACAATAATTTGAACAATAAAGGAACCATAAGAAATTGTGAATTTTCAGGAGAAGGGGGCTTTAATCCTGGGAACACACATCTTCACAGAATACTGCTAAGCCTCAATGCATTGTGAGAATTATTTTTATTCACACAATTTATAATTATTCAAATGGATTTTGTACAGTAATATCAGTGAATACTTATCTGCAGTTGTTGCCTCACTGAAGAGTAGAACTGCCATTGAGGGACCTTGATATGCCAGCTGACAACTATCTCCAGGAATTTAACATAACAAAATGCACAATCCTGCACCTGGAAGGGAATGACCCCAAGCTGGGGATTGGCTGCTAAGGAGGGAATCTGTAGAAGACCTGGTGGTCTTGGCAGGCAAGAAACTGAACGATAGTCCACAAGATGTCCTTGCAGTGACAAAGGCTCATCACATCCTTGACCGCAGTAGCAAACAGTAGCTAATTGATCCAGAAAAGTGATTAGTTCAGTCAGTCCCTGTATGCAGTAGTATGTCCAGTTTTCAGCTCCTCAATAACAAGAGAGATATTAACAATTTACTGTGTCCAATGGAGGGCCACTAAGGTGGTTAGGGGGCTGGAGCATGCAAGGAATGAAGAGGGACTGAAGGGTCCGGTTTGTTTAACTTGGAGAAGTGTGGGCTAAAAAGGGATATAATTGTTGTCTCTATCTGCCCAGAGAGAGTGGGTTAAGAGGAAGCCAGACTTTTCCTGGAGGTGCATAATGAAAGGACAAGAGGCAATGGTCACAATTTGCAATAAGGAAAATACTGACATCAGAGTGGGTAAGCAGTGGAACAGCTTCCCCAGAAGTACTATGAAAACTACATCCCTGGGACATTTTCAAAACTTTACTTGACCTGATACAGCTGATCTAGCTTTGAAGCTGAATTTTCTTTGTGCAGGGAAGCTGAACATGCTGACCTTCAGCCATTCCTTTCAGTCTGAATTATTCTATGATATTAAATATTGTAAATACTGATTTACAGAAGAAATATATCAACTCTATTTCATCATGACAAACATTTTACATTAACATTGAGTGCTAAATAATATTCCCCAGTAATGGATTTTGTTTGTCACGTTCTCCAGGCCCTAGATGATTGCTTAGGTATGATTCCTGGGTACGTATATGTACATGGTTCCTCTTAGAAAAACAATTTTCAAAACTCCAGTAATTAATATTCCACATGTTTCTTAGTTGTCCATTTTATTTGGGCAAAAAGATTGCCTGAGTAAAATTCATACTGTTACCGAGCAACTTTTATGTATCTGAGTCCTGAATTTGATAGTACCTCAAGTCCTTTGCAATTTATACGGACTTGCTGAGAGAAATGGATCTGATTCAGACCTCAGTATGCCAATTTAAATGAAAATTGATTTCACAGAAAGCCTGCAGAACTTACCTATGTATGAACAGCTGGATCTGTACATAGCCCATTGTTTCCAGGTGAAGACTGAGATGCAGCTCTAAGATGTTTCAGAATTAGATACATTTATTTGGAACTCTCATTAAAACTAAGGAGCTACTATGAGAGATTAAATAACTTTAAGGATGTTTCTAAAGTATGATTCAATTCCTGAGCACTTGGGCAAGTATACTGCAGCAAAAGGAATGAAAGTGAGAGCATCAGCATTTCGAATTGGTTCACTCTAATTAAAAAGAAATTCTGAAAAAAAACCCCAGAGACTGGTTTCATGTATGAAGTCTATACAAAACTGCATATACTTCTGTACAGGTATCTTCATTCATGGAACTGAGATCAACTCTGTGAATGAAATGTTGGATAGGCCTTTGTAGGGGGTTAGCAGTCTCTTTTATTGGCATTTATTCCAGGCTAGGACTCAGGGGCACTTTACGGGCTGGCATGAGGCATGGCAGACCAGATTTATTTAATGTAGGAGCTATAATGCTAAGCAGAATTTTAAGACTAACAAAATATTTTTAAGACTAACAAAAAAAATTCTACAATTATATTAATTGTGGCCAAACACAACCTCTTCTTTACTGCAGGGACATGAAAAACTGGCTCCAAAAAGTGGACATTTTATTTCAATCAACTTTAAAAATCAATCAACCCAACAAATGAACCCCTGCTGTTGCATATTTTGGTCCACTCTAAAAATTTGTGGGAAGATTGCAATAAACATCCCTTTTAATGAGAGTATAGCACAGCATGTGAAACTGTTTAAATTTCAAAATTTAACAGAGACCAGTCCCTGGCAGCAGTTCTATTATTTCCCAGAAGTCCTCTCCAAGTGGTAAGTAGTCCTTGGCCACTGCTCTTTCATCTGAAATCCTGGGTTACTTTTCAAGAATGAGAAGTCCTGCAGGTTTCCAGGTTGTTAAGAGTCTGAGTCACAACCCAGCCTGTTCCCCACTATTGAGTAGCAGGCTCTGGGTTTGGGAAGTCTTGAATAGCTTGGAAAGGTCTATATACCTGGTAAGCATGGCCCTGAAATTGCTCTTCAAGACTAGCTTTTCCAGCCTTGCCACTCATAAGCTTTAAGTACAGACTGAGGTCTGGGCAACGTGCAGCTGCTGAGGTGGACGGAATCACAGCACAGGGAAATGTCCTTTGCTCACTGTGTGAAATGTGGTCAGAGAGCAGGTGGGAAGGAAGGAAGGATAGCCCCAGCTACAGCAGCTCCAGGCGCTGCTTGACAGCCTGGCACATCGGTGATCTCTGAACCTGAGTGACTAGGCTTTGCCATGGGCTAAGCTCTGCAAAGGACGTCTGTGGAGTGCATAGATTTTCTAGGCTAATTGATGAATTATAAAACTCCTACAATCCTGTCATACTCTTCTGTAGCCCAGGCAGATACACATACCCCGACTCCCAGCCAGATGGGAGCCTGATTCCCCTGGTTATTTCTGCTGGGATGCATAATAAGTAGAGCATACAGTATCTACAGATGGAGTTTGCAGGACAGCAAGGAAAGTTTGGCTGTACTTCAATAGCTGCTCTACATGGAACATAAACTTCTCTGACTCTTACTTTTCACTGTAAGGTATTCTTGGGGCCCAGATCAACATCTTCTGTGCCGTACAGTACCTTCGTCTTGAGTTCATGCACTTTCCAATGGATCATAATCCTCCTTAGCTAAGAGCAACTGGGTCTGATTTGAGATCTCTCACAGCCAAACGTCTTTTCTCTAGTATAAAAATGTGTTATTCTGCTTTTTCTCTATTACCTCTGTCTGCCTTCTGACATACTGTGTTCTCTGTGTTTTAAGTACCTCCACTAGAACTTTTAGTTCAGTGTTCTGTAGATGGGGATTGTAACATACAATCCCACCTATAGAACAGGACTGTACTTCTGAGTACCAGTTACATTCAGGTTTATGTAAGGAAAGTTTATTCTAATTACCTCAGCAGCTGTCCCCAGATGCTTTTCCTGCATCAGCTGCCAGTGAAAAGGACGTTGAGTCATTGCATCTGACTGGGGACAGGGGCAGGGGAAATGAGGACTTCTGTGCCACAGAGGTGCACTCCATACTTACAGACACTACGAGATGGATAAGAAAATATCCTCTTACTATACTGAACTTGAAGACTGCCTCAGGCAGAGGCAAGTGCCCACAAATCATAACAACAGTTCCTTGACACACATACTGATGTCCTATAATATTACATGGACCAAAGATCTGTAGAGCCGGAGCTGTTGCTTGCTTGCAGAGCAGTAGATAACTGCTGGGTTGGCTTCATGCCATGCTGGCACAAAATCAAACATGAATGCCCTTTACAGAACTGCTGTTAGGGTCTTGGCAGAGCTTTACTGCTTGCTGATGAAGACAGAAGATAAGGTGATGAGTTATTGCTGAAAAAATCTGTATATACAATGTAAGTGACAGATTTACTACTGAAATGAAAGGAAACGTTCTTAGGTGAGCCTCATTGTAGTATAACCATCTTCTAAGACTGATGAATGAGGATGAACAGGGATGAGGTGGGTGTGGAAAGGCAGCCAGGAGGAGTCAGGGAGGTCCAGGTGTGCAAATGTCTTCCAGGGAGGGCTGAGCAATGCCCTTCTGGGTGCCTCTGAGGCCAACTGTTAATAGAAATTGATAAAACCAGCACTGCCGTTCCAGCCATACTGATCAACACAGTAAAACTTTTCATTACATTCTCTGGGTAAGAAAGCACTCTGTTTTCCCAAAGTTTCACATGATTATCTGCACACGCTCCCCCAGCACACAACAATGAGAGGTGTTTCTGGTTTACGTGCCACTTGCACTTAAGTGCTTCTGGCATGAATACACCTACAAGGAGAAGCTGGTGGGATGCCATCATTTTGAGGCACTGTGAACTCCAGCCTCTTGGCTCTCTTCCCTTTCTTCGCTGAAAAAAAAAAGGAGTACATGGTGACACCTCTTTGCAAAATTAACTTCATTAAATACCTTCTACTTCTCAGAGATCCCCAAGTTGTGCCTGTGAAGACAGGACACCTATTTCTGCTTTGTGGGGAATTCTGTAGGACCTCATGGCAGGATTTTATGTAAGGTATTTGCAGTAGCTTTGGTTTAAAACCTCTGTTCAGGCTATATTTCCAAGGAAGACAGAGCCAGCTCAATTTACTTTGGGTTTCAACATTTTTTGCACACTCTCATTTCCATGCTCCTTGCTTCTATTATTATTATTATTATTGTGTCATATTAGAAAGTTTTATTTTTGGAAACAGATTTAGATTCTTAAACATAGAGCCATTTTGGGTGTTCTGCAATGTCTAAGGCACATATCTGTGGGTCTGGCACATATCTGTGGGTCTGGCACATACAATGCAGAACCTGAAGAAAGATGCCTCCTGATGTGGTGCTGGAGTATGTCACATGGGCAAGACTCTCTAAAGCATCTATGATACCATTAGGCAGCTACTGAAATCCTATCTGAAATTTCCTGTAGGAGACATGAAAGCTGAGATGCTTGACCAGGGAGCACGCGTGGGTTGAATGGCAGTTGTAGCTTCTTTTTAGTGGAACATGTTAGAAATGGGGAAAGAAAAAGAACAAAGCAAGTTTAAACATATAAACAAACATGGTTTTGCAAGCTGCCTGTGATTAAGACAGACATTCCCATGCTGGAAACCAACAGCATTTCCAACAGCTTACTCTTCTTGTGTCCATACTTGGCATACAGATGAAAGATTGAGGGCACAGGCCAGTGAGGACTATCCATTACTGACACCCCACAGGCTGCAATCCCAAATCACTGGCAAAAGCATTCGGTACATCCATATAAAATAGCAGCGACGAAAGCAAGAAAACAAAGAGAGACCTTTCTTCCATCCAGAATAAAAATAGCTGGGAAAGCCATCTCTGACCTCAGAATGCAACACTCTATTTAGGAGAACAAAGAAAGTAGTCATGATAATGGGAAAAACAACTTATAAGTTGTTTTCCCTATGCCAGGCTGTTGGTAAAGGATAATTCTCCAGAGGCTGAGGGGATACAAAAATAGTGTTGAAATAGTTAAATTCACCATTTCTTTCATAGTGGCTTCCAAGCTGAATTCAAAGTTTCTTTTCTTATTTGTTTTTACTTACCATCAGCTGGATGTTCTACAAAATACAGAAGCTCTGAACGGAAGGATCCTGTTCTGAGGAGTTGAGAAACAAAAATACATGAATGTGTGAAGGAGCAGAGTGAAAAATCCAAAAGAAAGGGTCATTCTGTTGGATGTTCTTAATAAAATTTGTTGTGTTGGGTGGTGTTTTACCATTGCTCAATTAATTTGAAAGCAGACAGGTGTTCTGATTTTTGACTGCAAGTTAAAGATAGTTATGTGTCTCCAGGTAGATTGGGCCGTATAAGCTCTTGCACTCTAGTAGCACTCTGCAGCATCAAACATCTGAAGAGTGAAAATAAAATAATCAAATTATCTTTCAGCCTTCAGCAGGTTGTTTATTTAGAAACTTTCTTCTACATCTAACTTTTAAAAGCTCTTGCATATCCTCAAGGTTATAGGCAATTATCACCATCTGGGATGCACTCTCTTGGGTGCAAATAATCATAAACTGTGCACTAAAGCTTTCCCTTTTCAGTGGTGTGAAGGTCATTTATACCTCAGCTGCATCCCAGACAGCAGTGGGATCAGCTTGCTGCAATTACTAGCAAGGCATTATTAGAAATTAAATGCCTTGCCTCCCTGCTGACTCTTTGATTTCTCGTCACCTCCTTACATGCTGTCTCCTCACATAACTCGTTTTTCCTGCTCCAGTTGTAGGTATCACAGCCAACAGAAGTTGATACAGCATGAGGCCTGCCACTACCCTTTCAGGAGGTAAGAAGTGTCCAAGTAACCTGAAATGCATTTTCTTCCTTAATTATTCCTCTAATGTGGTTTTACTCCTCTTCAGATTCCATTTCCATAAAGGCTTCCCCAGAGAGAAATATTTATGACTTTTGCCCCAGCCCATACTTTCTTTTCTTCAAGGCTCTTGATAAGTGCTAGAATCCAACTATCTTTTCTTTTCTTTTGAAACCTGCAGGCAAACTAGTGAAAAATCTGTATGTATCTTATGTCTCTTCAACTCTCACTGTCTTCTGTCACTATTTGAATGCAATGCGTATAGTTGTCTTTTAATCAGATATAAACTAATCAGAGCCTCAATAACTGTTTATCCTCAGAAGCTTTCTCTGACCTTTTTCATATGTTTGGGGTTTTTGTTTTTGTTTTGCAGAGCAAGGGGTGGGGTAGGGGGGTTTGGGGGACTGATTTCAGGAGAGTGAACATGGTGCTAGCAATCTGCAAGTGGGCTTTGACACAGCTCATCATCTGAGCACTGTGCTGTTGAGTCTAGGACATGTCGGAAAGACTGCTGTCATTTACATCAGCCCTGCATTTTCAAACAGCAGGGCTTCTTCTGCCTCAGTTAAGCGTCTGCCTCTGCAAGCATAGTGTGTTTTCCAGTACCACTTCCAATAATATTAGCATCAACCAGTTTTACCTGCTTGTGATCCCTCATCTATCTATTTCTACTGTTGCCCCTCTCCTTAAAGAGCAATATGAAAGCTGACTTCCCATTTTTAACGTGTTTATGAACACAATGAAGTTCTGCTTCATGGCAAGATGCTACAGCAACCACAACAGAAACTAGCTATTAGCTGTGTGAGTAGTTGTAGTGGTTTAACCCTGAGGCACAGCTCAGTACCATGCAGCTACTCCCTCACTCCCTGCAAGGGGATGGGGACAGAATTAGAAGGATAAAAGTGACAAAACTTGTTGGTTATGATAAAGACATTTGATAAGTAAAAAACCAAAAAAACTCCCACCCCTAAAAAACCCAAAGAAAAACAAGTTATGCAAAAAACCCAAATCCACAATTGCTCACCGCCAGCCAACTGATGCCCAGCCAGTCCTCTAGCAATAGCATCGTTTTTATTGCTGAGCGTGATGTCATGTAGTATAGAATAACTTTTTGGTCAGTTGGTGTCAGCTGGCTCAGCTGTGTCCCCACCCAACTTCTTGTGCACCCCCAGGCTACTCGCTGGTGGGGTGGCATAAGGAGCAGAAAAGACCCTGACTTTGTGTAAGCTCTGCTCAGCAATAATGAAACCTCCCTGGTTTATAAACACTGTTTTCATCACAAATCTAAACCAGCACCATACAAGCTACTATGATGAAAATTAACTCTATCTATCTCAGCCAACTACATTGGAACTACATTCTGTCTCAAAGGTAAAATGATAATCAAATGAACTGTGATAGTAATAATAATAATAATAATTTTCTGGCAGAATATGAGGTGTGAACCGATCACCCATATCTCATTATCGTGACCTTGAACCGCAAGGGAATAAAGTGACCAGATTGCTTAGTTGTTTTCTATTTTGTTTATCTTCTCAGGTTCTTTGGTTGGTATACCTTTGGCCAGCATTATATGTGTTACACATTCTCTCTGTATATGCATATTTAATAGAAAATATTATACATATAGTAGTATTTAGCAAATGTTCTTATCCTAATGCATGACTCAAGACTTATCAGAACAGGTCACAGATTTATAACTAGTGTGGTCATAATTTGTTTAAGTGCCTTGAAAATTCAAAATGGATCTCTCCACCAAAAACGTTCAATTCTTAATTGATTCACTTTTCAAAGTGTATTCAGTTCTGCACTTCAGGGCTCCACCACAAACTAAAAAGTCTCCTTTAGTAAATGGAAACCTTTTGGTGAATGAATCAGAGACCACATCAGGGCTGAAACTGCAAATAAGTAAATTTCATTGCAGATTTAACTGGGTCCATATGTTTGGTATAAACAGCTTCTAAGGAGGGCTCCTTACTGATGAAGAAGAACAGCCAGCAGGAAATAGTGGCATGCTGAATTAAACTTGAGCACTCTAATCAAGACAAGGCATGGACATAAATTCTGCTCCTTTGATGTATCACTTTCCAGTGTCATTAACTAACAAGTATTTGTTTGCTCTATTTCTTTGAGGCAACAGATTGGGTTGAATGACATTTTTTCTATGCTATTGGTTAAAAGGATACGTAAAGATTTTCTAAAGTAATTTCAAGTGAATAAATAACTAAACAAGCCTGTTAGCAATGCCAGTGAGGGTTGAGGAGAAAGAAACCCTATTTGATGCTGCTGATTATACAGTGTCTTTTATTGTGCCCAAAGAAAGAAATACTGTGAACGCTAAGAATAATAGTTCCTAGGAAAAATGTTTATACTGTGGGAAAAAATAATGTCACGTCTGTGATGCTGAATTTAACCTGTGCTTTACCAAAGGACCCACGATTTCTTGAGACTTTAAAAATGCATCCTTTTCTCATTATAGTCACTGCATGATGGGGATACATGAACAGTTAAAGGAAGTTGGCAAATGGATGGCTCCACACAGCCAAACACAACTTAATTGTTCCTCTGTAGCTATTAATTTCTAAGAAAGATAGTTGTTAATTATATAAAGTTGTGTCCCTTTCTGCCTGCTTCATCAAAGGACAAGACAGCAGTGCAACACATTTACACATTTTTTTTGTTTTCTTTTACGGAAACCCTTCAATTATTAATCAAAAAAGTAGACTGATCAAAGCCTCCTGCCATTTAAATGAAAATATTTTTGAAACTCTTTCATGCTCATTTTCATAACCTGGTCAGTCTCCTGGTAGCATTAAAAAAAAAAACAACTACTTTTTCTGTGAGTCTATGATGTCTAACAACACTTGCTGCCTATTTTAGGGCATTGCATGAGATTTATAGACATAACTTTTAATAATTGACACTAAAACAAAATTTTAAAGACTAGATGATAACCACTAGATGATATTCCACCTAGTAGCCCTTTGTTAGTTACAGCCTGTAAGGTGCTCCCATCCAGTTCCCACTTTTCTTTTGGAGAGGATGGGAGCAGCTGAATGGCAGACTTCCTTGAAAAGATGAATAGCCCTAGTATGTCTGTCTCTGGAGATACTGGAGGCTTGCCTTGCCCTGTGTATACATGCATGCATAATGACCAACCTCCCAAGTGCCAAAGCAGAACTAGAAGTCTGTCCCAGGCTGTCACATTTTTTAGGACATACATCACATTTTTTTCCAGACAGAATCAGGGAATACAGAACATCTGAGTAATCTTTCCAATCAAACTATAGTTTTCTTTTACATTCTGACTTAAAGCCCCAGGTGATGGCAGCAACTGTCTGGGGGAATCTACAGTATAGACACATTTGGTATCTCTCAGAGGACTGCCCAAGGATCCTGCCTTCTTGCTCTGGCCCATCAATGGCTCTGGTTACTCTGCTTATTCTCAAAGAAAAGGACTTCCCACAGGAGGAAGATAAACCAGCAAAGTGCAAGTTACAGTGTACAGCTGGAGCAGGAAAAAGCTCCTTCATTGGATTAGTTAAGCAAACAACTTTGGTTAAAATTTGAAAATTATGTGCCATCACTTAACCTTCCACTCAGTTCATTGCAATATCATCTTGCATGCAGACTCAGTGCAGTGTTTCTTAGGATTTAGTTATAAAAGAGAACTGCAGACTAAGCCATGGGTGAAAGTGTGCAGATTTTGACAAAAGAAACAAAATGCTCCTCTGATAGTAGCAGCATTCAGGATTCAGAACCAAATATTAAAGAATTGTCTACTCAATTATTTAGTATTTTATACAATTTTACAAAAGCAATTCAAATTTTTATAGCCAAATATCTTAGGTGTCCTAAACTTTGTGGGAAAGGAAACTAGGTGTGTAAACAATTAGTTGCATGTGTTATATGCATGTATTTGTCTACCTGATATAGGTGGTTTTTCTATGAGATGAACTGTCACTGTATGCTTGCATACAAATTTAGGACCTCCCTTGAGATGATCCCTTTCAAATATAAACTGACTACTGGGAAGAATCACAGCTTTAGAAAGAGGAGATGGAAAGAAGAAATGAGCAATTGTCCAAGAACCTTCTCTGCAGCACAAAATGATGCCAAGACTGTTCCAGTAATATTGCACCAGAATTCAAATCATTGCAACAATGAAGACTATGTTTCCAAAAGCAGCACATGGTTCTGGTGTTAGACTCAAGAAAGCGTATCCTTCCTCAGCCAGGAGAGACCAAATAGCAGCTCAATTGTAAGGCTGAAATTATCCACTCTTCGTGAAACTTCAAGCACTGTGACTGGAGAGGAGGTTTAATTCTGGCCTGAGGTGATATGGAGAGCTTTCAAGTGGTGACATGCTTATCTGATTCTTGAGAGAACATTGTTCAGGAAATCAAATTGGTAATCTCATCAGATGAATCTTTTGAAAACTTTTTCATACGTATGCTTCTTGTTGAAATAGAAAGCCATGGATACGGGTGGATTTGAAGCCCAAAAGCAATAATTGGGAACCACTGTTTATAAATAACATCAAAGAACTTTGGATCAAACTCATTGTGACAGCAGGCTTTCCCTTGGTATTTTAATGCTTCCATTCCCAGCTTTATCCAAAGCAGGCAGTGAACTGAAAGACAAAAGTAAAGCAAATGTTTTCATGATCTTGAAGGGGATATGAAGATGAGTGTAATTACCAAAAAGAATCAGTTCTGACATAAATAGGCATATGTAAGAAAAAAGAAGATGTAAACGGAACTGATACATGATCAGTACAAAGTGAAGGATAATAAAAGTGAAGTGCCTATGCTGCAGGTCAGACTCCCAAGGCAATGACCACTCCACATCTGTTCCTGTTTGTGTCTGGAAGTAATTCTGAAAAGTAAAGACATATGGGGCTGTATGATGTGCAAGCCCAAAGGTGTCTGTGGAATGGTTTAATGTGATTCTCTCCCAAAAAAAAAAGACAAAAACCAAAAGAACCCTCAAACCAACAGTATTTATTTTAATCATTTTTATAACCCCATCTGTCAGAGGTGGAAAATCAATTATTTACATGTAATACATGCAGTGTTCAGAACAGCTGTGTAGTAGTAAGCACAAATATATTTCATGACAGTGATGCTGCCAGTTATTTACTTATGAAGGTCCCAAGAAAGGCATTCATTGTTGAAAATTCTTGGCGTGAAATAAAGAACATATAGATAATTACGATGGCATTTTTTTCAGCAGAAACATTACATATCTTTTCCACAATTCAGAAGACTTTTTAAAAACCACATAATGGGTTTCCTTTGCTTTCTAGCTATTCAGCACAAATGTGGTTGTCTATTCAGTTCTAGTTAGCCACCTTCTTGGAAACCTTCTGTGGAAAGCTAAAAGGATGTAATCGATACCCCCATGTTCTGAATCCTCAGCCCTTACTGAGAAATGCCCTTACTAATATACTGTTTATACATTTAAGGCATGTTTTGAAGCTGATTCTCTTTTGGAGTTGCAGTAGGAAGAGAAAACTCTTTGAGTCTTAATTACTTTAAGGCCTATTTAGCTTTTCCATTTTCAAATAGATGCTTACCAACCACAGTCATTGTTGCTTGTCAGGAAAGAATTATTGCCATATATTATTATGAAATTAAGATCCATTTATAGGCCACCATTACAGTAGCACAAAGCGATGAGCATATACTGAAAAGGCAGTGAGATGGCATTTGCTTCAGACTGCATGCAGCATCTCTCTTTCCTTCTTTGTCACATTTCTGGTACTACCCATCTATTTACATCAGATTATTCCCTGCTGTTCGTGAGGTGGAGGAATGAGAGACCGGAGCTTGTGCAGCACCCCCCGCAGACTCTGAAAAATCAGAAATGGAAAAGTTTAGTCAGCTGATTAGCCACATCAAATGCTTATGTTGAATTATGAATGGGAAGTTTATTACCAACACATGTATTGTCACAAGGAAATAGGCAGTGGGTCATGCACCATGGAAGGGCAAGCTGTCATGTACAAGCATCACGGATCATCTGACCAAACACAAAAATCAGGCTGATGGATTGAGAGCTAGCCCAGGTTTTTCATTGTTGAAGGAAAAGTACACACTGATGGTTATGGTAACTAGTGGGTGCCTCAATCAGAAACAACAGAGTAGAGGTAATGTGCATATAATCCCAGTGAGCTCTATATTTATTGACCCTTCAAATGATTAGCAGGACATGCCTAATAAGACTAGGCCAAACGCTACATCTGTACAGGGAAATAGCCAGGACTAGCCTTCCCCAGTTTCCTTTCATATATTTCTAGCTTTGTATTTTCCTGGGGTTTTTTTTGTTTGTTTGGTTGGGTTTTTTTTTTGTTTGTTTTTTTTTTGTTTGTTTTTTTTTTTTTTTTTTTAAGGAGACAAAGAAAGGAAGGTGCTCGTCACAGCCAAGGCTTGATCCGAAGAGACCTTCCTCCCCATCTGGTATTTGGATTTTGAATCTTGCACAGTTAAAGTAACTTTAATCAGTGTTCTCCAAGTCACCTGAAGGTAATACACGTAACAGAAATCTCTTGGTTATGTCTATGCCTAAGGGCTGGAGGAACCTTGGCTCCACAGCTGCCAAAGGCAGATCACTTAAACATTTTGTTTCTGTACTTGTGAAACAAGGATGATAATAGTGTCTCTGTGGAAAAGAAGTGGCTACAGGGCTCTATTCTTGCTTCTGTAGATTCTGTAAATTTATTCTGCTTCCGTTCCTCTGCAGTCTCATCAGCTTCAGCTGGAATAGCAATCTTTGCCTCTTCGCCGCCCCAGGCCTCCTGCTTGATCCTTCTGTGCTCCTCTCTCAGCCCCTGTGCCTGCTCTCCTTCCCTTGGGGCCAGGATTTCTCACGTCAGCAGTGTATGTATTTTTTGTTTCTTTCCCTGCTTTGTTCCCATATACTCTGTGTATTTAATTTTGCTTCCTGCTCTCCTTCAACTACCTTTGGGGACCCCCAGGCTTGTCACTCATGGAAAATAGATTGCACTGAGAATAGAGTACAGCCTGGGATAGGGCAGCAAAGGAAAGACATATCTGATGAGGTAAACGCTGGCCCAAAGTCCTGAAGAAACCTCAGAGCAGCATTAACATTTCCAGGCAGCTGGCTCAGCAGTGATGTATTCTCCTACTGGTTAAGCAGCAATTGTTGAAAGCGCTCTCAGAGCGCCGCACTCCGCAGGAATGAAGGGAGTAGCAAGCTAGAAGCTCTATGAAAAACGTGCTAACCTTGCTTGTGGTCAGGACAAGATGCACGAAGCACAGCTCAGAAAATCTCCTCTGCAGCACCTTCTCCTGGTCCACCTAGAAGAAACAGCAGCCAGCAGCTCAGGAAAGACTGCCCAACCCATTGTCCCTCTGGAGGCAAAGAAGATAATTGTTGCTGTCAAACCTGTATTGCCACCAGCATCGTTGCCGGTGGTGAATGTTCAACTCTAATTGTGATATACATAACTCTTTAAACATTGCCATGACGAACAACAGCTGAAGTCATGTTTACATTCTGACAGACACAACCTGCAGCCACTTGTGATTTATAGCCATGCACGAAAATAATAGTGTAGACAAACTGGATCTGATTTTTCTCGCTTGCTCTGTTGAATTCAGCAGTGCTATGGTGCTGTAAAGGAAAGTATAGCTAAACTTATAGTGTTTCAGCAGGTTTAATTGAGGAAAGTCTGTATTTAAAGGGCAACAGGTCAGCCCATGTTTTAGACTCTGAGACTTTGCAGGGACAAATGAAGATGCAAAACGCTCATTCCTTGTACACTGTGACCTTTCCATGTGTTTTCTGTCTGACCTCATGTCCAGACGTACAATGGCAAATGGGTGAAAACAGCTTCCCAGTGTCCTACCTCTCCCAGCTAAAAGACCATCAGTACTGTTTTCAGCTATGATCTTAATGCGGAGCAGACACTTCCTGTCGTACTTTACAAAACATGCGCTGTACCAGAGCATGACAATAGGAGGCTGCAACTAATTTTTTTCTGTTACTGCCAAGAAGTAAAATCATTGAACCTTTCTAGGGGGGAGAGCATGGAGAGCAATAATCTGCTGCTGAAGAGTCAGACAAGAAGGAGCAAAGAAAGCTTGAGGATGTCTGTGCTGCTGTGAGTCAAAGCTGGAACAGGATGGTGATGACTATCATGTGTAAAGTTGCAGTACACATACAGAAGCATGGCTGATGTCTTATACTGCTTAAAGCCACTGCCTAAATATTGTAGTGTCCAAAACTTTTTCATCCCATGGAGCTCTTGCTCCATTGTGGAATATTTTGTACCATTTTTCATATTTCCTAAAGTTCAGTTCTTTTGCTGCTGCACAGGAAGCGACAAGTACCTCCTGTGCTGCCTCATAATCCTCCCAGTAACTTTCAAATGCAGCATCTTTTTAAAGCAGCATCAATACAGGATGAAAAGTAGCACTCTAACAGGAAAAAGGTCGTGTATTTGAACTTATTTGTCTGATGTTCCTTTTTCTTGCTTGAGAGTTTTGTACAAGCTTCTACATTCTCATTAATTGCAGCCGACCCTAAAACCCTACAGGTGACTCAAAAGCTTGAAAGGTAGGATTTTCAGGGATAGAGTTTAATTGCTAATAAAACCTCCATGCAGACACTGAGCTCAGGAAGGATTCCTGCAGGCTCACTGTCAAAAACCCTTTTGATTTGTATTTGCCAACTTTCCTGGTAAAATCACATGCTCCTGTTAATTACATTAGAAGACCAAACAAGAACTTACAAGAGAAGTGAATGTATATTCTCTATGCTGTTTAAATATGAGTGGAAAAGGACACAGAACAAAATGTGAACACCAGGCATGAAATTAGTTATCTTATGGAAAACCACCAGTGATGTTTCACAGCTTCTACTTTCATAACATTTGTTTAACTTTTCTGTCTTTGTGGACAAACTATTCTCACACAGCTGTCAGCATCTGCGAAAGTTTTCTTTAAAGGCCTAGTGAATGTTATGGAAATGTTTTATTTTTGTATTTTTTTGTTCCTTTTTTCTTCTTTTCCCAAATACCTTTTTCTCTTAAGAAGCAAACAAACTTATGAAACAAGATTATGAACCAGACCATACAGTGCTGCAAGAAGATATAAGTTCATGATCTAAAGGAATGCTGAGGCAAACTATTTTGACCCTGTTTTCTGACCCAGAGTTCTCAAAAACTATGTTCAGAGATGCCAGGAATGATCTGGCAGCTGCAAAGGCTGATAAACAAATTATCATAAAAATGATTTGCTGCTGATGTAGAGAAAATATAGAAGTGAGATGTGGCCATCGTCTTTGAAGTGAATTACATCATTACATGGATGTAGCAGAAAATATGGGGATCAAGTTTTGGATTCTACAAGGAATCCTACAGTAAATCCTACCCTATGGGATAGGTAAAATCCAGAATATATTATTGTTTAGTGCTCTCTGGACTTTATTACAAGCTTGTGTAAGTTAAAGCTACTACACTGAAAGATCAAACTGCCCCAAGTGAGTACAGCTCAGCTGAGCTTACAAAACCTCACCACGTCTGACATCTACTTGATGAAACCACCTACAGCAAACCATTAATTTGGAAAACTGAGTAGATAGATACACTTTTTTGGTTTTGCTTATTTTTAGTATGTTATTGCCCAGCAAAGAGAAATGCCACTTTTATGCCAGTTCTAGTGATTTGTAAATCTGTGACATTGTACTATACTGAGCCAGTCATAACCTTAAAATTTGTGCTCAAAACCACCTTTAAATTTCTGGAGTTTCTCATGACACTCTCGGATTTTTTTTGCAGGCCCCAGGCATACCTGGGTGCAGTTAGCTGTCAAACAGACAAAAAAGAAAAAGAAAGAGAAAAAGAAAAAAAAAAAAGAAAAAAAAACTGAAAAGGAAATTAAAAATAAAAATTAAAAAGAAGAAAAAAGAAGAAAAAGAAAAGGAAAGGAGTTTAGAATGATTTGCTCTTCTTTTGCCCTTTAGGGATTTTACCTGCAGTCGCCCTGTGACTTAGGCACAGAACTCTATGCCCAGTCTCACACAGTTGCTTCTCACTTCTTGCTCGCCAACTTGCATCTTTTATCCAGTGCTTATCTATAGGGATATCTCCAGATAAGCCCTTGATAAACAGAGGAATATCTCCATCTGAAGGGTTATCTGGCTTATCTTCTGCTCCTGTGGCCATGGCATCCACATGAGAGAGGTTTAAGGATCCTCATACAGTCACTTGCGGTGTCTGCCATGTCTGGAGGCAGTAGCTTTCAGATGAAGGGTAATAGCTAGCAATTTAGGGCTTGATGAGCATATTTGCCTTTCGTCCCAGGGCTTTGCTGACCTGCACTGCCTAGCCATAGAGGCTTTCTCCTCTATGTGCTTCAAATGCACAAGGCCCAAGAATTGTTGATATTTGTTCAACTTTGTGTATGGTTTACAGATTGTGGCTGAATCTTGAAGGGCACAATTTGAAAAAGCCTAACGCACTTTATTAGAGCAAATGATGTGAGAGGATGAAGAAGGGATGTTTTAAACAGCACATTTTCTTTAGAAGACACAAAAAAAGTGTTCCAAAGATTGAAAAAAGAAAAAAAAAGACACTCAAAGCTGTGCTCAGCATGCTGCTGAAGCTGCAACACAAGGGAAACTTTAAAAAAGCCAGAGATAACAGGTTATGAGGAAATAGGGTATAGAAGCAGAGAGACAGAGAAAGAAGAAGAATTCAACTCCTACTTCAGTTAGGAAAATGTGCTTGGCAAAAGTGCTGCTCTCCAGACTGAAAATGGAGGTCCCATCAGTTTTCACTGTAAGCAATAACCAACAAGCACTGCTCACAGTAAGGGGAGAAACCTTGAACAGAGAAGGACGAAAGATTTGCTACACTCATTTCCAGCATTTGGAAACCTGACAGAGGCCCCTATCCAACTCTAAGTGATCCCAGTGGAAACCCTTCTCCCCAACTGCTATCACTGGGATCCAGTCTGAGCCTGCAGAGCAGAACTGGTGCGACTGAGACGGAAAGTTACGGTCACATAAAAATTCCTGTAATCTACAGCATTTTTGGTTGAAGTTTGAACCCTTCCACTCACATACGCACTGCACACCAGCCAGACAGGATATTCAGACTTACCGACTTTCTCAATATTTCTTGAAACCTCTGGAATGTTTTGGGCAAGGTCCAGGAACTGGAAAAATATCATCGTGGAGCTTCTTGAGAAAAAGTACCACCACAACATACTGGTAATTATTTGAAAGAGCACTAATTTAAGGTAACTGAGGGAACCCAAAACTTGCTGAATGGGCAGAACAGCTGGGTGAGGTGCCAGGCGGTGGGACTTGTACTGGAGATCAAAGCCGTGCAGCGAGAATACAAGCTGCCGAGCTCAGGCTAAACTGCGCCTCGGGTTTGAAGGCTGGTAACAGCCACACACAGTGCCATCTAGTGGGTCTGAGACCGCTTTTGGCCATGTCTTTGGGCTCTCCAAGTAGCTCTGAGGTCGGCTGCCTGCACCTGGCACTGATGACTGTAGCTGAAGGGTCTGGTACATTGATTTGCTCACTGGCACTGTGAAACGTAGCTGCAGCAATTCCTTCACACTGATCTGGGGCAGCTAGGGTGGAGGCATTTCTCTTATGCCTGTCTGCTATCTCTTGCTCCTGTAACCAGAGTTAGACTGATCATCAATGATGGGTTCAGGAAAGAATTTTTCCCTAGCTTTGATTAGGAAGTATCTTCACATTATTATTGAAAGTACAAATACTCTAATGTGGGGAGATGCCAAGAATATTTTCTACAGCTCTTTTTGTAGTAAAGGTCTGGAAATAATTAGAAGATGTTGGGAAATACTCAGAGGGTTTTGCAGTGTGGGAAAGAGTTCTTTTATCCAGTAGGATGTTACCTGGTTGTGGACAGGAGATGGACTCAATGATTCATGTAATCTCTTCTAGTCCTTTGTTCCTCCCTGGGAGTTTGCTCCACTCTTCTTTTTCTTCCAAGGAAAGAAAAGTACAGGATTTCACCCCTAGGGTCGATTGCATGCTGCTTTCTCTCTTTGTTTAGCAACAGGAATAACTGCTGTCCATGAGATGATTCACCCATGTGAATTTGCTGGGAGATGCAAAGCCTGGCCTCACTCGCTGTCCAGTGTACTTAGAGATTGCTTTCTAACTGTCAAGGAAGGCTTGTTTGGACTAAATAGTGGTCTGCCTCTTGAGACTGGTGGGGTGAAGTATTCATGTTCCCTGAAATAAAGTTGTCTGACACATCAGAACATGATTTCCTTAATATATGTGCAAGAAGATGGAACAGCAAACAATGGCACATCAAAGGTACCCAGGAGAGACAAATGCTGAAAGAAACAAGTGAAAACTTCAAATTAGTGAGAGATTTATTTTTTTTTTTTAGCTTCAATGTGACCTCAGCTTTACCTCCCAGAGTTATAAGCTGTATCTGCAGTTTCTTTCTTATATAGTAAAGGAACCAAACAAAGATTGTCATTGTGTAGATTTGTGCTTAGATAATGCTGTCGATTTTCTACCTTTGCACACATACATCTTGTTCTTAATATAGCTGCAAATAGAGAAACATCCTTTTTCAAAGAAAGGATACAGACTTATCTAACTCAAAATATCCAGCATGACTTGCTTCCCATTCTTCTGGGTTTAAGTTCCAATTTTGGTAAAGTGACATTGTGAATGACATTAATTGGAATTGTTTTTATGAAGAACATTGAATAAAGGACATAATAAATGCTGGAGAAAGAGAGGAACAATTGTGATTGAAATAAATAAGCCATATTTGTTTCTTATCGAGCTTTCTTTCTTTTGTACACACATGCACAAATTTTTTTCATTTAGAAAAAAAGGTATATAAACTCAAAAATATACATATGTAATACTTAAAGCACTGTAAAATAACGAAAATAACACACTTAGCTCTTTGAATTTTCATGGCAGTGATTCCCTATATACCAGTAGCAACTCTGTAAGTCCTGAAAGAAGACTAAATTACTCCAGTAAAGACTTCAAGTGCAAGTGGTTAAGAAGACATGATGACCTTATAGCAAGGATTTTAGCTAAGTCTGAATTCCAGAGTGTCAGCTGTGGAAAGAACAAAGGGATGTTAATAGCAAGTAGGACTGAATATGATGACTCTGCTAATCAGTCAGTGAGCAGATACTTAAATAGTGCAGTACAGTAAAGCTATAAACACATATTAGCCATTTAGTGCTTTGGGTCCTGAGACAGGAAAACAACTCAGCCTTTGCCTATTTCTAAGCATGTGACTGGTCTCTTTGAAATAAATGGAGAAAAGTTAATTGAGGTCAGAGCCTCAGAATGGGGATTGACCATTTATTCACTTATCTCTTACACAGAGATAACTTGTGGCTCTCTGCCATGTTGTGTGCATACACACCCGTGGGGTGTTTTTTTCAGCCTCTTTCATTCTTTCAGGCTCTTCCCCTTCCTTAGCACGCCTATTTTCTTCACTGCTCTATCTCACATTCTGCTTTCCTAAACAAGAACTATCCTCATCTCCTCTCACCTCTTCCCTGAATTATCATGGAACTATCTCCACATAGGCAAATACACCCATGAGTGATCTAGATAGCCAATTGCTCTGTGGCTTTCATATCTACCTCCACATAGGGAATTAGGATGATTGGTGGTTAAATTCTGGTGTAAACGTGCTCCCATGGACAGAGAGGTTTGGTACAGGCAGAGCTAGACCTGCTCCCCTGGCTGTCACCAGTGAGCTGTCGTGATTCTATTTAAAGCAGAATTCCTAAAATTTGGTGACCTTCATGTGCAGAACTGGTCTGAAACTGTTCCAACATCACTAGTAGTACATACAGCACTGTCTGGAAACCTCTGCCTGGAAAGACACGTACGTTTACTGGAGAAAACCATGATCCTTGAATATCACATACCTTTGCTCATGAGCCGTCAGACACATCTTTCATTTAGGCAGGCACAGAATCAATACTTATTCCCGTAATAGATATCTGACTAATAGGTTAGAAATGGCTGGTGTGAGTCATTCACTACTATCTTTGCTCCTGTTGCTTGGTGGTCCAGAGAGCTGTGAAATACCTACCAGAAGGGAAAAAAGAACTAAAATAAAAGGAATGTAAATATCCACACTCTGTGTCTGTGTAGGAAACCTTTGGTCAATGTACGTGTCTGAAAACCTTTATGTCCTTTTTCTACAACACAGACCAAATGTGTTTCATTGTTTTCAGCCTCAAGCACACTCCAGAGCTATACATTTATTTATTTATTTATTTAACTTCTTGTTTTCACTTGACTTCTTTCCATGTAATTTTCTTCTCTTTGCCTTTTGCTATGTACGGCTTTTTCTGAAAGAACATTTTGTACCCAGTTTCTAGGCAGGTTAGTTTCATATGCATAGTGACTGATGGGGCTGGCGCTGGCAGCACCAGCTCATGGAATTTGTGGATCCTCTCACATTGCTTTTTGCAAATTTGGAGGGGATATTTTTAGACTAAAAAGCAGAAAATTACATCCAACTTCTATGAATATGAGTCAGGTTGCCAACTCGTGCTTACTGTGCTGGAAATACATTTGGAAGAGAATCGTTTATTTTATTGCTAGCACCAAATAGTTACTTTGAATCATTTATCTTTCTTTTTACTTTTTTCTTTTCCTGGTCTCCATGCTACATCCTGAGCTATTTCTTGTTCAGACAGGTGTCCACTTTCTCTTTCCTTCTTCTCAATAAAGCAACCCTGATAAAACAAGAACCAGGTAATGGCTGATTTCTGTCACCAGCAGCACATGCAAAAGGAACACTTTGTGCATTCCTGAAAGCACTTTCTTAGAAAGAGCAGGGTGCTCTGAACTGCTCAAGGACCCATGCTGGATTCTGGTACTGTTTCTAGTATGGTCCAGCTGCACAGCTGTGACTAGGCTGATCCTCAGTGGGAACAGGGAATGTGACCACAGATGTTATTTCACTGACAATTAGTTTACCAAAAGGTGGTCCCTGAAATACCCCAAAGAGGCTGAGATTTAGTGTTTCTCAGTCTATGAGATGGTGGATCTAGACACCATTTCATATTGAAATTACTTGTATAAATACTGCTGTAAATTTGGAGGAACATAAAATCGTAAAATGGTTTGGGTTGAAGAGGTCTAGTCCAACCACTCTGCAATGATCAGGGACATCTTCAATCACCATCTCTGTCATTTCTAGTAAAGCATATCTGGATGCAGAGCATCCAGTAAGTAACAGCTGAGTTTGACAATGCTTAACAAAGTGTTTTACAGCTTTCAGAGCAGTCTAAGATTTTGTATGGACAAGAAGGAACAGTAGCAGCATAACTGCACTTAATCTTCATCTGCAGTCTCTTCAAACTCACCAGTCAACTTTATATCAACTCCTAGGCATGTTGATGGGATATGCCAAGTGTTATCTGTGTACATGTTGAATGATAAGCAGTTAAAATGGTGGGAAATATTCCTGGGAAATTATTTAGATGCACTTTCTTACACAGAAATCGTCTTTGGTCACTTTCTAGCAAAAATACCCCAAACAACAAACTTACCAGAGAAATCTTCTCCCTGTCCTTTTCTCTTCTACAACTTGGTCCTTTCTTCACTAAGGGGATGTCCTTTCCAAGCTAAGCCCTTAATGTTTGCATTGCTCTTTTTAATTTCAGAACTCAGATTTGTTGACTTTGGTAAATTCCCTACCTTTTTTTCTCCCCACAGAAGCTCTCTAATTATGTTCTTTTCATATTATTTGTTGGAGTTCACATTCAGTGTATATCAGAGCTCAGCACTCTTGGTTAAATTCACTTTTTCAGGCTTTCTTGTCACTTGTACCACAGCCAAACAAATTGGCTAGAACTAATGCTTACCTGATTGCATTATTTCTAGACAGAGATGGTAAGCTCTTTAACATTAGAACATGGGCTAAAGAGGACCCTGAGAGACCTTGTTTTGTGTAAGAAACCTATCCAGACTATAAAATACATGAATATACATATTCATATGTTTCAGATATTAGAGTATAAAATCAAAGGAAGAATTTGATCTAGCTACTGTCTACCAAGGATCACTTCCCTCTACTGGAGCCTCGTAGCATCAGCACTGCTAAATTGAGAGGGACAGGTTTATGGAGTTACAGGTAATGTATGAAGCAAAAGCAGAAACAGCTTTATTTTGTGCCTCGTTTATTTAGTATGAGCTCATAGGTGAAAGTGCTTGATACTTTGACTCATATTAAAAATAATTGTTATTGTTATGAGAAATGCATTTTCTCATTCAATAAAAAAAACCCTGCAAGTATTTGATCCTGTGTACAAGGATAGGATTGACTTTTAATGAACTCTATAGGCTCCCTTCCTAGGTTTTATGCTTAGACTTGTAACTTTTGATCTTTTCCTGGCATGCCAACCATGCCAAACAGATTATAGTGCTACATTCACAGAATATGGGAGCTTTAAATTTTATGTCCCTGGGTATACTTTCCAAAGCAGGATGCCTGAGCTGGTACAAAATGTACTCAATATTTGTTCCCCGTCATTAACAAATTTATTCAAATTGGATTTGAAATGTGGAGGGTGTTTTATTTCCAGAAAACACCAGTATTTTTATGAGATATTTGTGGTAATTTATGGCCTTGTCTTGTAATTCCAACTGACTGTTAAGTAATATAGTGGAGAAATGTATGATTGAAAGCAGAAAGTATAAAGCATAAAATTATCTAATCTGTATCTTTTCCAGTACATTGATTTCTCTGGTAGGTACTGGATAAACAAAATCCTTCCCTCACCAGTGCCTTTAATTTGTAAGGTGTACTTTTGAGCAAAATTTTTCTGAAAACGCTAATAGGGCATCACAGAACAGAGAAATGGAGTATTTATTCTACAAAGCTCTTAGAACTAAAGCTGTATTTTTACAGCTATGTGTTTTCTTTGCTCAGTGTCTCGTTTGCCTTATGATGTTACTGAGATAAGAAATGCAAGAATACCTGTAATGTATGCCACCATTTATCACTGAACCTCCCCCTCCCACCCAAGCTCTATATTCATCAATGAATTGTTGTGGCTTGCCTGCTAGATAAGTGGAAATGTTTAGCATAGTCGAATGTGCAAATCCTGCTACCTTTCTGAATTACCTTATCATTTGCTGATGGCTTACAAGCAAAGTGATGGCATGAATGGGACTTGGGAAATCACCTGTACTTGAAGAGAACTGCTGTGAAGGTGAGAAATCAGTGCCAGATTATGTTCCCATGAAAGAGCAATTGTGGCAGTTATCCAACGACTACTGAAAGAAGGGACCTGAGGAAATAAGATTTGTAAATATCCAGCAGATGAACAATGCCTTAGTTGAATTATGAAAACCATGGGAAAGTTTTATAATATCTGGGAAGGTAAAGTTGTTTTTTTAATAGTTAATCTCCATCTGTCCTCCTGTTTACGTACTTATTTCCTTCATTAGAATGTCAAAGGCATTAAGGTAATTTAGCTGAAAATATATATAAATAAGGAATAAAACCACATACTACAGTTTAGGGGCATCCTACATGGTGGCTATTTGTCAACATGTTGTGTCCTCTTCTCAAGAGAAAATAATGAGAGAAAATGTTAAGGCAATTTATTTTCATTCTGTGCCCCTTACTTCAATCCCTCCTCTAATTCTATTTCTTCTATTGCCTTTCCTTGTCTTACCATAATTTTATTTAGATATTAAGGTCTAAATAAATTTGATTAAGGGACTGCTGCTTCAAACTAGTGAAGTGTTTTCAACTTTTTTGGAAGATAGCTATGATGCATACAATAAGTAATTGAATGACAATTTTGAATAGAAAAATTCAAACCCTAGAGAAGTATCATTACCTCATCTGTATTATGTATGACATTTGTAAATGATCCTTATGTACTTTGTAACTGTCTTGTTCATAAAGGAAATATCTGTCTTGTTATTCAAGCCACTCATGTAAATATTGAATATTATTTATAACAATGTGTACTAAATAACATATAATAATAGCACATATTATTTTTTAATTAAAATTATATAATAAATTAAAATATTTTGTATGATGATAAGATCTGACCTACTTACATAGAAACTTTTTTTAATCACACTTGCTAAGTGCATTTGGTTTGATAGTGAGCCTTTGATAACTGCTATTTCAATTTAGGTTTTCAACTGTCTTTTCATCTAATCTACAGTGACTTCATTTTGACTAGTGATGTGCAAACTTATTCTGGTTGTGAGAGACTACTTACAGACTGTTAACTTTGTGCAACCAAAATACTTGCATAAGCAACTGCATTTTGGCTGAGCTTGTAGTTTATGACAGCCATGACCCTAAGTGATGATCTAAGTCCAGTGTGCGAACAACCGCTCTAGAATGTATTTCCACTGTTTGTTTATGAGGATGTCAAGTGAGGCACTATCACAAGCTTACTAAATCTAGAGATATCATATCATATCGTATCGTATCCTATTGTATCTATCTATTGCTTCTTGTTTACCCTATAAGGCAGGTATACTACCCTACAAGCTAGTTATGCTGTCAAAGAAAGAAATTTGATTGAGCTGACAAACATTGTTGGCTGGCACCCTACCAGGTATCAGTGGAACCTGCCAAGATTTATTTCGGCAGCCTCTCCCATCAGAGCTATGAAAATTGGCAGGGGACAGAAAAGCAGATGGTGTGCTTACTCTAAGGAATTATTTATAATGACATTTTATGATAAATCTATGCTGTCTGTTTCTTATCACCTTGGAGTTTCATATTGGCATTCTTGCACCAGGTGAGACTCATGACTGTGGAAACATTAATTATTTCCTTTTTGAAAAATTGTGAAAAGAGGCTGAAGTTACGCAAGACTGCTGAAGGGACCTTGTGATCCCTTTCTTTGATAGGAGAAATGCAGGGAAAAACCCAAAGAGCTATAGACCCGTCATCATCAGTTTTCTTTCTGGGCACTAACACTTGGAAAATAGGAAGGTGATGAATGTGAAGTATCAAGTCATAGTGAGCAATCCACAGGCCCTGGACACAGTCTCTGCAGATGTGCAGTGCCAAATGTGCCAGGGGAGGTCAATGAGTTAGTGACTGAGAAGTCATGGAGGGGACAGGCATCCTATGAACAATGACTGTGTCTGCCCACAGGAGAGGATTGCTGGTGTGAGAAGATACACAGTGCCACTTGCCAGATCTTCCAGGCTGAAGCACCTATGGAACCACACTCCAGCCCTCTTCCAACCATCTCTTTCAATGGAGGCAGGTGTGTAGAGGCAGGAAAAAAAAAGTGGGGGCATGATGTGCAGAAAGCGGCTGGGAGCCCTCCAGGCTTCACAGTACAGGTGCAGTGGAGGATACTGAATTCACATCAAGTGATACACAGACACGGTTGGGCTGCATTTTGTGACTGTTATATCTCACATTGGACTCCTTACACCAATTGTAACTATTTTGAACTGGAAACAGAAGGGATGGTATCTCAGCTATTTAAGCCTTGAATCAACAGGAGAGCCAAAATGGATTTATTTAGAAAAATTTATTTTAAATCCATGTAATTTCATTCTGGGAAGGGATAACTTAGAATAGGAGATAAGCCGTAAGTGTGATATTACTTGGCTTTATTAACAGTTTTCACACTGTTTCATGATTTTTTCCTCAGGAATGAAAGAAGTGTGGTTGATAGGAAATAATCTAAAGGTGCAGCAAAATTGGCTGCAAGAAACACACAGAGAATATCTGTCTTAGGCTCAGTGTCAAAATGGAAGGACATATGGCTGAGTTTTTCCTATGCCCAAAGTTATTCACATTTCATTACTTACTGAAAAGTTTTGCCCTTGAATAAGAGATGTACTTATTAAAACCAGAAATTATGCCAAAATGAGAGAGGCTAAAGAACTCTGCAGGACAGGGTGAGAGCTCAGAATTAACCAGTGGTATTAGAGGTGTTTTCTGAAAAAAGATGCTGTTCACTAGGGATCATTGAAAAGAATTTAATTAGGTTCATCTCATCTAAATTTTATCTATTTTTTTGGGATCCAGCATAATCCAGTCAAAGAGAGTCAACATCCCAAAAGTCCTTGAGAAGTTGGAAAATTAGCAAAAAAGACTTTGCTGTTTTGGTTAGAAAATACTAAATTTAGAGAATAACTATTGGGTTAGGACAAGAGATGGTGAGGGGAACTCTAAAGAGAAAGATTTGAGTTGATATTAGTGAGAGAAAAGGAATCAACAGTGATATACTGTTTAATAGGGCATAAGGAAGTTGTGGTAGCTTTAAGGTTTAAAAAGAGAATAGATGAACTGTATTGTTGATCATCCTTTAGAGAAGAGGGTTGAACTAGATGACTTGTTGAGGTCCCCACAGACCCTATATTCTGTGGCTTCTCCTTCTCAGAACTCCCTCATTCTTCCCAAGGCAGTGATAAGTGTTGAATATGCAATCAATCAATGTGCCCAGGAAAGTGTAGTTGCCCAACCCAAATACAAAATCTCAGCTGATGGATATTGCTTATTTTCTCATGCCTACATCCCTACACATGTGACCTTACCAAAACAAATTTCTTTTGTTATTTCATGATGGCAAATGAATCATACTCTGTTTTAGTAATAACTGTGCATGTCCTACGATCACATTTGAGATGTTCAGAAAATGGTTGAGATTGGAAGGGACTTCTGGAAGTCACCTTGTCCAACTTGACTGCTCAGGCAGGGCTACCCAGCGTCAGTTGCTCAGGATCATGTCCAAACAGCATGCTACTTTTATCCTAAGCCCTCTGAAGATATGTCAGCTGGAATCAAACCAGGTATCACATATAATTACCAAGATGTACCTTGCAGACTCAGGAACTGTGCTGTTTACACTGAAAATAGACAAGATTTTTTAGGGATAAATGGCATTTCATTTTCCTGACAATCAGCTAATTCCTGTAAGCATTCCCAGACTGGTAAACATTATTGATAAGGCTTCCAGTAACAATTCAGTTATTGCACTCAAATGTCAACGTCAAGCATATCAGTATCTTTGTTTTTCACCAACAATTAAAAAAATGTCATCATTTCACTTGCACTAATGAGTAGTGTAGTTTGCTTCTCTACAGAAGCCATTGTTCATTCAGGGAAGCAACTAATCCCGCTTTTAAAGATTTTCACATATGTTAAAAACAATAAAGAGTTTGAATTATTCCTCTGTTTGGTGTTTCCTGGATCTCTCTTGAGCTAACAACTTGGCCACTTCCTAGGTTGACAGTTTCCAGTCTTGATACTGCATTTCAGCTCAAATTTCTGACACTCAGGGAGGGACTGGTGTACTATCTTTTGATACCTCCACACTTGTCTGTTTTCAAATTGAAGATCTCAGAAGTATCCAGCTAAGGTTCATGCCAAAGTGCATTGCAAGAAGCCCAGGAGATATATAGGCAACATCCAGATATGGAACAGATCTTATAACCTTCAGCAATGTCTGTTGCAGAGTAAGACATTTTGGGATATCTCATAGCAATAAATTTCTTTCTTCTGAGTCATGACTGCATTTCAGACATCTAGTTCACACCTCACACAGCCTACTTGGCTTCACATACCTGAACATGTAGGGTCCTACATGTTCTAGAGGGCTCTTCTGCAGCTCAGCTGGAGTGAAGGAAATGGGTTAATTTGATTAATTAATTTGAGTCTTGAAATACTCATAGCAGAGTCTGATGCAGCCATTGATATAGTCATCAAGAGTTCTGTGGTTCCAGCAGAAGAAATAGTACCAGACAAGGCATCTGCTTCAGTTTATTCTGTGACTTGGGCTTGTTACTTTTTTTCACATTGGTTTATTTATCTGTAATTTTTTTATTATTATTTTGGTTTTTTACTTTTCTGGATGTGTTTGTTGTGCTTAGTGCTGCTTCTCTAACCACCCTGATCTGAAAAGATGCCAAGTTGCTGTACCAATTACAACCACCACAAAAATGAGGTCCTACAGGAAAAAGGAGCATTGCCAACAGTCCCTCCTTAGAAATGAAGATACCTAAGGAGCAGGGTAATTGAAACCACAAAACTAAAGTGCCTTTTGAGGAAAGAATATGAGAGCATCAACTTCTTCTGATGAGCCATTGTCATAAAGTATTTTGTCATAAGTGAATTTTGAACACTGAAGAGCTATTTGTCCAAATGCAAATGAAATCTATATGTAGTAATTAATAAAAATAAATGAATGCATATTCAATAAAAAGCATAACATATTTCTAGACAATATAGTTAATTTGTTGTTGAGGCCACAAAACTGGTTATGTGGCAGCAGTTAATTGGTGAAAAATTAGTGCTACTGTCTAATATGTACTTTCTCTATCAGGTCTCTAGCTTTTGACATCTGCCTAGACATGTTGTAGCAGAAATACTCCTATATTTAATAACCTACTTCTTTTCATCATTTTTTCAAAAATATAAGAATTCTTGGATGGAATTGCAAGAGTTTCTGGAGTGAAATCTCAGCCACTAGGAGTACTGGCTTTTTTGAGTATGAGCCAGCTCTCTATAAGCTCAGCATTTCTGGATTTTTTTTCTGTCCTTTTTTGTGACTTATTTATCCTTATGGTAGTATTTTATCTTTAAAACTCTAATAGAATGCATGAGTTTGACAAACTTCTTCGGAGCTCGGTGCTAGGAACAGCACAAGAGGCATAGAGTTTACTCCTTGGGCTTAGCAAAGAGAATGATCACTGAGAATTAGTGCAAGCAATATAACACAGTCTGAAAAGATGCCCGTATATATAAATTTCCACCAGTCTAAAACTGGTTGTCATTTCTCCAGGCAGAGGACAAGACAGCAATATCCCTGCGATATTGTCAGACCATGACTTGGACCTGTTCTGTGCCCAAGGGCTGCCTATGCCACCCTTGTTAAACCACACTGAAATTTCCTTTGTCTCAACTACATATTGGTTAAATGATAATGATAGCACCTATGGGTCTGGTCACACTAAAATTCGAGGGACACTGTGACACAATGCCAAATAGGCTCAGTAAAATGTGTAAGTATCTCTGAGAAAAACCTGCTTTCTAAATTATGTCCTATAAACTTTAAATAAATGCCAAGCTTTTGAAAGAATCAGTATGAATAGGGCAAATGCAATACTTTCTGAACACTGATTTTTTTTTAGCAGAGTTTCATCATATCAGTCAGTATCAAACATCTTAGAAATTTTAATGGGAAGACTATTTTGGTATATAAGCTTATATTTTTCATTATAAAATGAGGATTTGTGCTTTTAAAAAAATTAGCAAAATTTTAGCAAAAATTGATTATTTGTTGGATATGGAATTGCTCATGGACAAGGGAAGAAAATTATGGTTTTCACTTTAAATGTAGAAGAGTACACAAAAAATTGTTGCCACTGAAGAGGCATTAGAGTTTTGGCTAGCAAAGAGAAGTACTTTGCTAAATCTGAATGTCGGGGTTCAGAGCCATGTATTTAGGTTCTAGTACATTCAAATTTCACACATTACAGAATTTGTTTTTTAAGGTTGTTTAAAATATTCTGTGACTGTCTTTTCAGTTAAGGTCCGACTTTATAGTACTTGCTGGTGGAAGTAATAAGATTAATAAATTAAATAAAGTAAATTAATCTGATGAGGCTATTTTTTTCTGAGTGCCTACCCTCACCTTATGTAAATAGGACTGATCAAGATAAAATAGCATTGGCACAGAGTTCTAAATTAGGCTGTAGGAATTTTCTGATGTGCTATCATGTTACTCAGTGCCATAGCTGAATTGCTGATTAAATGGTAAACTCCCCCCTTTGCAACATAGGAAATTGAAGGTCACATTGAGCAATAAAATTAGTAGTAATAAAAGTAGAATTCTGCATTATATATGCACATTAAGATATTTTACTTCTCTGTGTTATTTACATACTTAATTTGCCACTCACGGCTAGAATGAGAATGAAATAAATATTGGTCAGTGCTATTCTGCCTCACCCTTTATGAAAATATGATTTTTGGGGAAACTTTTCCTCAAAAGCCTAAAGCAGAAACTCGCCTTTGATGCATTCTGTCTGTGGATTCCTACTTTCAAGATGTGGAGTCTGATTTCTCATTTTTGTCTTAGAGGTAATCAGTGAGTTGCGTCTGAAGGTGTCTGAAGAAAAGCAACAGTATCCCAGGAAAGGTGCTTTCCACTTTTGGCTGCCACCATCATTTAGAATTTCACCAGAGAGGCAGACATAAAAAAAACATTGTATAAAAGTTATGCGGTGTTAATAATGACCTTTATCTAATGAAATAATGGAATAAACTAATGTCAACAGCAAACTCAGTTCAACAACAAAACCCCCGATTTATGAGCAAAAATTAGAGGAATTTTATGGTGTAGAAAGAATATGTATCAAGTGAAACTTGATCACATATACTTAAGTAGAGAAACGTTGCTTTTTGATAGAGAAAGGAAGAGGATTCATAATAAGACCACTGCTTTGGTTGAAAGAGTAATCACCACATAAATCTTCAAAATTAATCCTGATGGGTTTCCTCCAGGCCACAAGTAAGAACAAGTTGGAAGAAAATGTTGCCTGAATGCTTGCTAAACAGGGAATTTTATTAACTTACCTGAAAAGGATAATTTCCACAGCAGACCAAGACGAATGATCTGTAGGAACCTAGAATTGTGAAAAACAAATCCTATTGTAATTCGCTGTTGGATGAAAAGCACAAAACAGCTTAATAAAATGAACTGTCTATCATCTCAGCTGAGATGCAAGCAATCACATTTTTACGGCATAGACTTGTCTTTCATCAGGAATTTCTAATTGCCAGTGAAGTAGTAAATGTGATCACCTTATCATGAGCATATTACTACCAATCTAAATACCAGTTGAAATGATTATTTTCTCCCCCAGACCTTCCTATCTTCCATTATTGTATTACACCACGGTATTGCTACTCATATAGGCCCATACTTCAGCATTCTCAATTTAATAACTATGACAATTACAATTAAGAAATAGAAATGGTATGATGGCTCACAACTCTTCAAACAGAACCAAATTACATCTTTTCTAAAGTTGGCTGCTTTTTTTTTTTATTTTCCTTTTTACAAGAATAGCATATACAAATGCATTATGCTTCTGCTTCTTTTTTTTTGTTTGTTCGTTTAATTATAGAAAGCACAAAGTAGTAAGTCTGCTAGCGGTGGTGCTGATGACTGGTGTAAGTGACTACTCCCATAGGGTTCTGTTCTGTTGCAGTCACTCTCCTGTTCTCTTCCAAATCTTCTCCTGCAACATTTACAACATAATCTGCTGTGTTTCAATTTAGTCGATACACATTTTGGACAAGAAATCCTATAGATATCATGAGATTAATTAAAGACCCAACAACCCAAGAACTATCCAAGACAATCTCTTAAGTATTAGAGAGTGAAGGAGTAGATCCTGAGAACTGAGAGCAAATATAAGACTTTAAAGACAGGACAAAAAGAAACAGGTTAATTTTCTAAATTTCTTGTCAAGAGAGGTGTTTCTGCAGCTCATTTATGAATACTGAAATGATCTTACAATACAACAAGATCACAAGAAACAGCTACTATAGCTCCACTGTAAGCAAGTCACACCCAAGTAAATGATTCTTTGTCTAATTCATTTGTTTATCATCTAAGGAAGAAGACAATAGGATGGTTTTTAATAAGCTTTTCAACAGCCTCACACAAGAGTGACATCTCCCACACAAATTAGTGAAATGCAGTCTGCATGGCATTACTGTAAACCGGACACCCACTGTAGGCAAAAGCAATTACCGTTAGCGCATCATGAGACTTGAATTGGCTGGAATTCTTCAACATTTTCTGATGGGAAAAGCGCCAACTATATTTATAGTGCTGAATTTAAAGTACATCCATCTGTATGTGGGTAATACTTACCTAGAAGGGGTTGAAGTGTTTTCAAGAGCAGGATAAAGTGTTAGGTACAAAGAGAACTCCAGATACTGGGCTGCATCTAAGATGCAGTTCATCATCATCACCCGCAGCAGCAGTGGCATTTTATATCTTCATAAATAGCAATTTTCCGAAATCTGGGGCTTGTCAGGCACTGAGAACTTGATCTTCAACAGCTGAATTCTTTGGGAGCTTTGTGAATTTCATGGGATCAGGTGGAGGGCTTTAACTGTTCATATTATTCGAGAACAGAAAGAAGGACTAGTCTTCATTCTAGTCTTTTAAAATGAAAACATTAAGTGGAAAAGTTCCTGTTCATTCCTTTCCTCTCTTAATAACAGATATGCAGAGAAACCCTTTCCTTAACTATCTATCTCCTTTGTCCAAGTTGCATTTTGTCACCTTTCAGTTCAGGCTGATGCAGCTACATACTTTGAGGCTCTGTTCCATGCATCTCACTGGGAGCTGAAGCAGAGGAGATGAGAAAAGTATTGTGGCTTCATTTCTTTCCTCAGCTGTGAAACAATGACAGAAGGACACATGCATGACTCACACACTTGTAAAAAAGCTACTTTGAGATTGGGCAATCACATCGGGTTGAGAAATTAGGAGAGGAAATACAGTGTAAACCCCCAGAACAACTACATTACAGTGTCACTTACTTGGCCTGAGGAACTGGCCAATATTTAGGGCAAATTTACATTAGAATTATTTGTTTCTTTCCTGCAGTAATTTACTAAATCTCATACACAAAATTCAGTTTTCCAGAACGCAGCAAGAATAAGACACCTAGGGGAATTCCTTTGCTTTGTTTTCTCAGCCTAATTTTCTATCCAAGAAACTCCTTGTCCTACTTTGTCTTATTTTCTTTCAAGAAAACACTCTCACTGATTGTTTTGAAGCCTCCTCAGTTTCTTCCTGTCTGCTGGCTGCTTGTCAGCTCCTTCCTACAAATGAATACAAATAGCTTCACTAATTAATTCCTGGCCCCTCTGTTTTCCTTCAGTTTGGTTTGGGTCATGGCTTTTGTTATATCATTTTTTGCACAACAAGGAGCATTTAATCGTTCCTTCTTCCAATGTTACTGGAAGGACATGACTGTGGTCTCCAGCAGCCTTTTTTATTTGAAACACTGTAATTCAGAGTTCTTACAATGAAAGATTCTTTTCTGGCCTACTCTTAATTACTATTTCCAGGCATTCTCAAAAGAGAATTGTTGGTATAGATCCAGGAAATTTTCTATATCTTTCTCTTGCTTAGGTGTGCCAACCACATAGCCACAGACACAAATGGAATCTCCTAGGATCGAGGACTTGCTATGTGCAAGTGGAAAAAAGAGCGTGGGATGAAAAGTCTGATTAAAAGAAGAGTCTGGTCAACAATATCAATTAATGTAGCTAATCAGTTTTTGTCATATATACAGTAATGAATGATGACATAGTTCACAAGAGAGATGAGCCTGTGACATACAAATTTGCATTTGAAGTATGGTAAAAGCCAGCTATATAACATCTTTTATGATCAAAGGTATTACTATTGTATGTGACTGCCACATAAACTAGAAATGGCATTGATTCAATGTGGATAATCATTAATTTCCATTTCTCCAGTGGTTATGTTGCTTTCTTGAGTATGGTTTTGCTGTTGTATCTACAGACAAACTTTTTTTTTTTTTTTGAGGGAAAGCTTGTGAAAACGGCACATCTGGTTTTGCAAGGTGGTGGTGTTAAGACAAGGCGTCTGGTAGTTATAGTGATTTACAAAATTCCTGAAGCAATCAGGAGTTGTCTCTAGGTGAAGTAAGTTTGAGGGGCCATGAATGTGTAGTCTAATTCCTACGGATGACGAAATGAGATCCTTAATTTTTGTTGTGGTTTAATTATGTCAGCTCAGCCACACCCCAGATCCCAAATGAGGGGTATCTGAAATTCATCTTTTGCATGAACTTTGACATCTTAGCAAAACTAAACTTCAGAGTGTAAAACTATTCACAGGATTTAGGTGACTAGATCCCAGTATCTATTTAAGAGCTTTTAGAGGCTGGTCTGACAATTAGCGTACTTGTCCAGGAAGTAGAAAACATGGCTTTCAGCCAAGAAATGCACCAATCACCCAATATTTTGCATAACAAGCAATCCTCAATCTGGGTGATGCTGGGTTACGGTACAGACAGGAATATACAAGGAAAACAGACTGGCTTTGTAACCTAGTGGTTGGAGAACTCTGCTTTTGGAAAAACTTGGCTTCTGGGACATATACCGAGAACTGTTTGTGAATTTTACTTCAGGTCATCACTAGATAAAACCCAGAAACACTGAAGAGGACAATGCCTGGAACCACACCTCTCTGCCTTTCCAGCAAAGTCACTACAGCATAAAGTCAAGCACCCATTGCCACTGTTGTTTTGTCTGTTCATGGTTCCAGTGTCAACAAAAGGTACAAAAAGTGTTTTCCCAGAAAAATCTATTGGTTAGCATTTCAGGCAATATAGATCACATATGCAGAAAGTCTTAAAAGAAGCTCGGATGGGTCTCCATGCCACCTGAAATGTGGAAACATATCATGTGTTTTCAACTGATCCTAGAGAAATAAGCTATAAACACACCTTAAAAATGAGGATACACAAGAGATACCTTTGCAGTAATGGCTTTCTGGGTTGCAGCTTCATGTTAGAGAGGAAGTTTAAACCATCGCAAAGGCATATAAAACATGATAACATGATAGGGCTAGAAACTGTAGGTGAGCAGGATATCTCAAGTACATAGGTGTGCTAGATGGACGAAATGATCACTAACAGATCACACAAAAGATGGACTTTCAGTTCACCAGTACTTAGAAATTAGGCAGTGTGACTATTCTTGGAGCACTAAAATGTTCTCTAGACCTCCTTGCAGCTTCCCTGAATAGACAGCCTTTCCTAGATCTCTTTAGTTTCAAATAACCCTGACTGAGGCTCAGTGCCTTTGCCACTTCTTGGCATGTAGTTGCGATGAATGTTTGTTTTAGGCTTCAGAGGTGTCCCGGTGGATGGACAGCTTCTCTTTTCGTTTCAGCTTAACTGAGGACAGAACTCATGTTGGTCTGTTCTCTCGTGGAAACATTGGATAAAATAAAATCTCTATATTTTTTTCACCCTTCTTTTATTTTCTTTATTGACTTGAGCCTTTTAGCTCATGTGGGAAATTGATAGTGAGCTACATGTTTTCTAATATTTTAAAGAAATTTAAATTGATGGTTGTTTCTATTTTTGTAGCTTTTTGGTTTTGTAGAAGCACCATGTTAGGAAAAAAAAGTATCAAAAATGCATGAAAGAAGTAAGCATATGAAAAATGCTAAAAGCATTTTCTTATTTAATACCATTTTACTTAGGAAGACTGAACTTCTGGGAGAGCTACATAAAGGAATGTTCCCAATTTTTGACATTACACAGTGCTACAATAGCTTGTCTTTGGATTATTGTCTGCTGTTACAAATGCATGGCGTCCAGACCCCATTGAAGATATTCTCAATAGTACGCTTGAGAAAATGGCTCCAGTGGCTTCAGCAATGTGTTCCTGATTTCCTCTTGTTCTATTCTGGTTTAATTCAATATTATACCTTTAGCTTCCTTTTCTTAAAAAGCTCTGGACTTCTAACCACTGATTGCTCTGAGTTACACTTAAAATTGCTGCAACTGTAAGTGATTAAAGCAGAATTTCTCTTCCCTTATTTTTAGGGAAATGTCCACTGGTGTATTAGATAGGACTCTTTACATTCAGCTTCATTCTTTACCTTTTAGAAGAGCTATTCACTTTTATCATCAATAAAGTGAATATTTCATATAGACAAAAGGGAGTGAAAAATATTTCAGAACACGAAAATATAATTAGAAAAAACACAGAGGCCAAAAAGCTTTAAAGTATTTTTGAGTTTCAAAAATCAATTCGTTTTCAAGGGATCTGTGTCTAATTCTGGTTCTCAGAATGATTTCTTGGGAAATAAACTTCGTAATCAATTTAATTACACTATCTACATCTGTTCATATTTATACAGATTTTATGAGATGGATCAAGATTACTGCCAACTCTTGTGATTTTATTACATGTCTCATGAGATTTGGTTGAGGCTTTTTTCTAAATTTCACATGATCTCAGGTTTATTGGTTCAAACCTAATGAAATCTTCCTGAAGTATAATGGTTCCTGTTACTTTCTGCAGAACTTAAATGAAACTAACTTTAGCCACGGTACAACAATTACCTACAATCTTTATAGTAAGATTTTGCCCATGAGAAGTATGACTGCTATTACCAGCTTCTCCATATCTTGCCAAATATAAGAAATATCTGTATCTGTGCCTAATTGGGTCTTCCGCAAATTGTTAGAAAAGAAATTAATAGAAATACCTATGTTTCTTTTGAGAGAAAGGATGAAGATCACAGGAAAATGGGTTTTAAAGCCACATGGATTTATGTGAAACTAATTCAAAAGCTTCTTTGACAATATAACAAACATTCAAGACACTCTCCCTCCCCTCCACCCGGCTGTTAATCTAATCTATCTGGACTTCAATAACACATAGTACAGTTTCACAAAGAAGAATACGGGCAATGAGCCAGAATTAGACAAGCAGTGTCTTCAGAACTCTCAAGGAGAGCGTCGCCCCCCTCGTTTCCTGGGGAAAAACAGAACAGAAATTACAGTAGAGTTCCTCAGCAGTTTGTTCAGGGATTTATTTATTTATTTTTTGCTTTCTCATTAGTGATGTGGAAAAACCAAAGCTCTGTTGTTCGTGGGTTCCACTACAATATGAAATAAAATAGAACTTTGATAGTGAAATTTCAAAATAAACTTGGGTAACTTTGAACTCATGTAAAAGTAGAGAAGGGAATACATTAGTATAATACATAAAGCTGATTTTCTGCTGTTTTGTTTTTTAAATATGTTTTATTCTGCTGTTGGCTTTGGATTTTATTTACTTATTTTTTTAACTAGCACCTACATGGTGAATTTGATCTGCCATTGGTCAAATATTGTTGGAATGCTAAATCCAACCTGTGAACTGTAAAAATTCAACCTTGCCGAATTCTTTGCTTATCAATCTCTTATTGAAATGAACATGACTTAGATATAGGAATATAGTTGGTCATAGAGTGTTTCATCCCAGAAAACATACTAACAGAAGTCAAACATACACTAGTGTGCAGGAACTTGTGAAGAAAAATATCTTGTTTAAAAGGTTTCAGTATTAGTGTTTGGGTTGAAAATAGTCTTAGACAAATGAGGACTTCTTTTTTTGCTTTTGTATCTCTCTAAAATGCAATCTTTAAGGAATATATTTCACGGTAAATAAAAAAAAAAATTTAAAAAAAAAATAAAGATAACTTGGCAGGCAACTTGAAACTCCACATAAGCCTGAACAGATTGTCTTCATGTTGCCAGCATTAAGTGAAATCAGCTATAGTATCATAAACAAAGAGCAGAAATACAACATGCATTTCTTGTAAACATCTATAGGTAGGCTGTATTTTATATATGCAGAACACTTCCATAGAATAGCCTAATTGTCTTCCTGTTGACTTTTTACTGTTTCAAAACACTGTTCTATTTGGCACAGATATTTTCATCTATCAGCTAAATGCAATTTGTCTTGAGGCAGAAAATCTGTTCTTTTCAGCAATGTCTTAAAAGGGAGCCAGCATCAGCAAGTAAGGAAACCACTCAGTGTTTGCCTTTGAAGCTTCTGGCTATTGACAAGTCACAGGATGTAAGAGGAGAGGTTATGCCAATATATGTGTTGAATAACACTTCTGCTGTATATTAAAGCATAGGAGTTTATTATGTTCCTTGAACACTAAGTGACTTTGCAAAGTGATACTGTTCTGGTCTGCGTCCTTCATGACTTTTGTTTACTGACCCTTTAACACAAAGTTTATGCCATAAAAACTCAGGAATTCCCAGAGAATATTCTCATCACTGACTACTCTTCTGTTTCCATTTTGTATCTCTGCTTCTTGCATATACTCTGTATTTATTTCTGCAGAGTGACACAGTTTCTGCAATGCACATGGAGAGTCTTCCCTAGCTCCAATTTCTTCACAGGCTATGCTATATTCTGATGAACTGGGCATTTTCCTAGAAATGAGCAAAATATAAGGCTTTTAAATGTCCTTTCCTGCAGGAGCTTAAAACTGAGAACTTCTGGTTCCTGTATTTCAGCCACTGTACAAATTTTTGGTCTGAAATTTAGGGTCTGGCAGCCCTGGCTGGCAGCTAATACTCTTCTAAGTCAGATGCCAAGTGTGCACTCCATGGTACGTGTGGGAGCTAGGCTGAATAGAGCTCAGAGTTCCCCAAATGGTTTACATTAAGCAGTCCTTTTTTTCAGGTATTCAGCATGTATGTCTGTAATGTCTTGGACTTTATGGTAGGAATCAGTGAATTTGCACGAAATGTCACCGAGGTACCATTTCAGAAGATGTTACTCAAAATTAATTTTCAAAAATTAATTTTGAAGCATGCTATTTGAATTTCAAAATTCTCCATCTAAGTCTGAGAAGTTGAATCAAGAAAATAATTTTCTTTTTGAATGCTAGCTAACACCTATGTGATTATCCCACCTGTATGAACCCCCTCCAGCAGTTCCACTTTTGCTCTGTCTTGCGGAAATGTCTTGGCAGCCATCTCACTTTTAGCCTTTCTTCTGAAACAATTCTCACTTGTCTGACATTTCCTTTCTACTGTTCATGCTGCTCAAGGCCAATAAAATAAATCTGTAGCCAGCTCCAGGTTTCTTAGCACTCCTGTGTGGTTCATCTCAGTATGGATTTTTTGTCATGTCAGGTTGTGAAGAGTGGAAGGACTCATTAATTGTTTTAAAACTTCCTTTCTTTTCTGAATCTTTCAACACCAAACCCAGCTGCTGCAAAAAGCTCTGGTTACACTTTTATGTCCTGCTCAGTATCACGTCTTTTTCATCTTCTTATCATGATTTGGTCCACAGCCAGGTTCTAAGTAGCAAGTCAACTACCCTATTTGCTTATCAGATCATGGTAAGACTCTTCTTTCAGTAGGATGAAAATCTTGGATGTTTCATCTTCTGAGCCATATGCTTGCAGTTGAAAATGTTAACATCCTGTTTCATCATGAAGCAGGCTTTTGCTGTAGTTTGAGCTGCTGATTATGCTTTGGGATTATCCTCTGGTGGTTTGATATGTACTTTTTGCAGCTGCATGTTTTTTTTCAGAGCTGCATAAATCCTCACATGAATGCCAACATCTCACAATAGTGCAATTGTCTCTGCTGCTATCAGCTAAACTGGTTGGGATTAGCAAAGGAGAAATAACAAATTTATAGTAGTATTGTGAGAAAAGGTTCCTGTTATTTAGATGAAATTCTGACTTATTGACAGGCTGGAAGAAGTGGTGAGGAACGAGAATGGTGGGGAAAATTTGATGTTGTGCAGTACATACATGAAAAATAATGTTATGAAATTTCAACTAATTCAAGGAATGAAAACATATATTGAAACCAGAGAGAAACGCACAAGACCCACAGTATCAATAAATGTGATGGGCATTATTCAAACAAAAGACAGAATTCTTTTTCTGTGTATTTATATACATATGTATATGCACTTCAAAACACTAAGAAAATATAAAGAATGGCAATCAATTGCAATAGACAAAGGAGAACTTATATCTGGTGAGATGGTCAGTGACAAATATTTTTACCTGAGTTTTCTGAGAGCTGTTCTTAGAAAATTAGAATTCACTCTTTCCTAAAGATCCTACTGGAAATTCCTTTGGCCCTTGATTCTTTAATTAGAACATACAATATAGATGGTTGTGATGTCTGAATAGTTGACATTTTGATCTATAGAAGAGCAGACCAAATGCAAAGCAGCTTAATCTGCTTTGATTGGTTTTGAAAAGTAATTTAATCTATTGAGCAATAATTTGAAGAAACTGTGAACTTGTAGAGCAAAAGTGGCATAACTGGAGAAAAGCAAATACATAAAAGTGTACAATTGCTTACATGAAGATTTAGGCATGTCAAGGCATACCTCAACAGAAAAGAAAGCAGTGAAAATGTTTCCTTGAAGTATAGGCATACAAATTTGAGTATCTAGTCTAGATATCCAAACCAGCCACACAGGCTTTCAGATCTCAAGAGTGGAAAAGATGTCCAGCTGGTGTGGTATGCAAATCTTTGGTCTAAAAAAGGTAAAAATTTTTAGTTCAGAGGCCTCAGTGCTGAGATATAGTGCAAGCACCATGGAAGTACAAAATAAAATTCTGCCTAGGACAGTTTGTATGGTTTACTGCTAATAGCATAATCAGTACAGGCAATACGTAAACTATTCTTCCAGTGATTTATCCTAGACAGAAAGTAAAAGAAGGTAACTGTCAATCTACCTAAAGAAGGAGGCTTTCTTCTGTGTCCAGGACTATACGGTATTTCTGGCACTAGTCAACATTTTCATTAATGACATGAATGATGCAAGAAACAAGATCTTTATTCATTTGCAGACAATACCAAGCTGGAACAATGCAGTAGAGGACAAGGTTAGAATTTAACCAGGACCTTGACAAATATGAGGGGAGATATGAGAAAAATAGGATGCTATTCAGCAAGGATAAGCAAAGACCTCTATATTTAGTCAGGAGTTGTCAGTTACATAAATGCAGGACATGAAACAATTGGCTGCCTAGTAGTTCTGCAGAGAAGGATCCCAAGGTTATAGTGGATCATAGCTGGATATGAATCAACAATATTACAGCATGTAGTAAGGAAGGCTGAATACTGGGCTATATAAAGAGATATTTTTTGTAAGACATATAAAGAAATTCGGCTTAGCTTAGCATTAGCACCACCTTAGCTGGAGCAATGTCTCCAGTTAGGGGACTATACTTTAACACAGGTGTAGATCAGTTTGAAAGAGAATGGATGAGAAAAGATAAAATATTGTAGTTGTTTGGTCTAGAGAAGAGAAAAATAAATGTGAGACAGGATAACAGACTTCAAATATGTAAAATGCTACTGCACAATGGAAAGGGATGTATCAGTATTGGATAGTGTAGGAAATAATTGGCTTAAACTGCAGCGAAAGAGACTTAGGCTAGACATTAGGAAAAACTTTCTAAGAACAGTGAAATACCAAGATAAATTGCCTAAAAAGTTTGTGTAACACTTGTCTACATTGTCAGAGGCTTTTAAAGATTGGTTAAAAGGGAATCTGCCAGAAATATTTTAACTAAGTACTTAAAAGTGAAGTGTACATGTAGATGAATATATTCATCATGAAATAAAGTTACATTGGTGGTACTGATATTACCTTTGTTCCAGGAACAGTTGTGAGGTACTCATTCAGTATAAACTATTACAGTGTAAGAACTTTCACGGTGTTTAACAGAGACTTGGAGTATGACTGATTATCATTGTGATTCAAGCCACCAAACATGCTGTGTGTCAGGCAGTCCATATCCTGCCTATTGCCCCGCTATAGTTAGTGAACTTTTTTATGACCTGGGGGATACTGTTGAGGACAGCCAGATGTTTTGGATCCATTCCTGGTCATGTTATTTCTACAGGATGATGTAATCCTGACTGGAATACTTCTCTTTCTGACACAAAATTACAACTAATTCCTAGGTAGGAAGGTGAAATGTTCATGCTTGGACAACCCGTCTTTTCACAGCATATTGGTCAAGATTGGCTTGATTGCCTGGTTCCCTTGGGTATAAGTGACCTGAGTGGTGACAGAAGGTCTGAGCCTTTTCATGCCCTTCATGTAAGCCACATACAGAAAGTCTGTTCAGATCATGTAGAACAGGAGCTCAGGGTTGCTGCTGAATTTGGCTGAATTTGAATTGTAGTCGTATAGTCACCTAAATCGAAGCGAAGTCCATTACAGAGGACGAAAAGCATTTGGAATAGTTATCAAGTGGCTGCAGGATCCTCTGGGCAGGTTGAATAGATGCAGGCAGTCTTCCACCAATGTTCCTTATTTTCACCAATGTAAATGTCAGCTAATACACTCCAACCAGGGTTGGGACTGTACATCCCAGGGTATGGGCAGCCTTAGGTTCCCTCTTCTGTGCATTGCAGAGAAACGATCTAAAAAGCTGTCTAAAGCACCAAACATTTTTCTGGGTCTGCTTATAGATTAGAGAATAGCATACAGGACAAAAACCTCAGTTCTTGGAACTGGGAAAAGCATTGAAACCCCATTTTTTTTCCATTTTACCCTACCAAATACCCCAAAATGAGGAATGCAAAAATGTTACTTTGGGTGAGAAGCCATCCTTCTAAAAAGAGACAAGGGGAATATGAAGAATAAATACCTGAAAAATGAGAGAAGGAGATGTAAATATTGAAGAATATTAAAGGTGAATTTATAAGGTAAATTATAAGGAACATAATGACATACTGATGATTGAGCAAAAGGTAGCAAAAGTGGCTCTTAAGCATGAATTTAGACCAAGTTAAAACTTCAGTGATTTAGAGATAAAAGTATGTGAACAGAAAGAAATAAGCTTTCAGTTGCTTATCTATGCTTTTAGGATTTAAAAGGAGGAATTCAATATATGATACTTCTGACATGAAATATTTCAGCAATGGCTTTGAAGCTCTATTGGCTAAGATCAAATGTTCTCAAATCAGGATCAGAATCTCCCACAGATTAAGCATATATTAACATTGATAGTGTTAAATAATACAGAATTGCTGCTCATATGTTTTTTTCTCTAAAGGAAAATTTTAAATCAATGTTTTAAGGTATGAAATATCTAAACTCAGATAAAATTGTGAGACTAAAATTCAGAATTTTATACAAATTCACTCTAGCATTGCTTACTGACTGATAAAAACTGAATTCTTCCTCTGCTTCCTTCTTTCGTTCTTTTCTACTATTACAAATATTTTGTTTGTCCTGATGTTTAGTTAGCACATCTTGGGTTTTGTTGTGTGCTATTTATTGCAATTCCCCTCCATGTCACAAATTACAGTAATCATATGGCTCATGAGATCTATGGTTTCTTCTTTGCATTTCCCTGTTCAACCATTGTTACTCAAATACAGAATAATACTACAGAGTTAATAATTAATATTACCATTTCTGTGCAATGATTTTGAGACTGATCCAAAGCCTCTAATTAATGGGTTGTTGGTAACATCTCAAATGAGGATACGTTCTTGCAGAATTAATAAAAAACCACCCACTATCATAGTGTAAACAATATTTTATTGCTATTTTTTCTAGCAAAGCTTTGCTTACAAAGTAGTGTTTCACTCTGACCATCTGTGCTCATTTGAGTGAAAACAAGCAGGGGTTTTTTTCTGATTTAGATTCCAGGCTTCCCAAATTTTTTATTTCATGACATCAGAATTGTTCTCTATTTTTTCATGAAGCTTTTTAATTCTCTTGTGCTTTTAAGACTTATTAATATTTTCATAGAATTTTTCACAAAAAATAATATCAAAAGGAACTCCAAAGTTTGCTAAGTTTAATCTCATTGTTACAGACCAGGTAGTTTCACCCAAATGCACCATCCTCTTTGGCAAAGCTTTGGTAGACATTAACAAAACCCAGAAGAGATCAATATTCTATTGATAGTGTCAAAATAGTTGATCACTGAATGGCAAATTAGTCTACAGAAGGAGGGGGAAGCTTGCTAAGGAATAAAACCTGCTCCTTCCAAAAAAATAGAACCACTGACCAGTATAAATTTTGTGCAGCATACTTCACTCAGGCACCTGGGAAGCTTCTGCATGCACAGATGAACACTGATCCATCTTTCTCAAGATGCTGCATTTTTCACCTTTAGGGTCAGCATTCTGTGATTGATATCTGATCCTATAGAGAAAGATAAAAAATATTTAATTAACATTCTCCTCATTTAGAAGGCATCTTATGAAACTACTACTAACCCCCCAAAACTAAGTATTTATTAATAAATATTATTGGGCTATAAAGACACAAATGCTACATCGTAGTGCTAGAAAGGATTGTCCTAGCCAGCCATCTGAACTCTGCCTTCACCCGCTGCAGGCAGAAAAGAAACTATGTTTTTTCAAACATTACACTCATTTTTCCTCAAAAATTTCAACCAAATGTCCATTCACTACAACCCTTTTAACCACACATTTGCTGCTGGGCTGTCTCAAACAAACATGCAAAAGGTCTACAATTCTAGTCAATTTTTATGGCACTCTTGAAATCTCTGACAAAATCCAGGACAGGATGGCCTGATAACAATGCCTCATGAGAGCTTAGCAGCACATATAATGTGACACCCAAAACAGAGAGCGATCTGTTAAATTGAACATATTAAAGAGCAAGATGAAAACAAGACAATTAAAGAGTATCCAGTGAATTACAGAGACTTTGAAAACAAAGAAAGCATCAACTCAAAAAACAGTGTCACAGGAGCATTAAAGCCTGTAATGGGATTGTCTTGTGTGAGGTAACCTGCCCACAGCAGGGGGGTTGGAACTAGATGATCTTAAGGTCCTTTACAACCCTAACTATTTTATGATTCTATGAACTGAGCATTTTCCCATCTGGCAGCCCCATACATCTGACTTTGCATCGTTGTTTCCCACTCTGAGAACAATGGACCCTGCTCCATATAGCTCACATGGTATGTCCCAGAAGTAGTATTATTTGTTTAGTTTATTGAACACATCTGGTTGCTCCTAACGATTTCAGAAAATTATCTAGAATGCTTTGTGTCAGTTACTTGTTCTCATTACTTATTGTCATGCCATGTTTTTTCTTTTGATTTTGATTTTTATCAGAAAGATTTGATAAGATAAAAATAGTTGCTAGAACTGGTCCAAAAACTTCTCTTATTAGTAATCCTTTCTCTTTTATATATTAGCTTTGAAAATGGTATGTTGAGCTCTGTCAACAAGAAAGTTTTCAAGCAATTTAATTTTTGTCCTGCTGTTAGTGTATACTGCAATATTGAAAATGTCATACAGTAATAAGTCAAGTCCTAACTGTAAAACATGGAACGTGCTACCTTCCAAATGTACTTTGTTAGTGCCATTGCTTTTGGAAACCAAATTTGTATTGCTGTCAATAAAGATCACAAATTTATTTCTTACTTTTGCCTGTGAAAAAGGTTGACTTATTTAAATTACGGGTTTTATCTTTATTTGCATGTATCTATGAATCTATTTCTTTTTTTTTTAGCCTTTTTATAAGTTAGTTTATCTGATTTGTACCTCACAGGACAAATTGTTTTATCCTATTTAAATATTGGCACTACATTTGTAGCTATCAAATCACTTGGAATTTCTTCAATTTTCCAGGATTTGTGAAATATTGCATGAGTTGTTCTAAAGGTTCCCAGCTGGTTTTCTTAGGGCTCGTGGGTGTCAGTTATCTGGGCCTGTTGATTTGCAAATGTTTAATTTCAACAGATGTTCCTTTACATCTTTCTTTGCTACACATGGTAAACTTGCCATTACAGCAGCAACAGCATCTGGGACACATACAACCTCACACTTCTTTTCACATACAGCATAAACATCTATTAGCCATTTGTGTATGGTAATTTGGTTTTTTGCCAGAGCCATCTAGATAGACATGTACCTGTAATCCAGCCCTCTCAATACTAGCTTTCCTCCTGTTTCAGCAGGCCTTGACTATTTCCTACCAGGAGTAACCTTTCTTCATGTCCTTGGAATTGTGGCTTATGGGATACCCCGTGGGACATTTATGAACAATTCCTGGCTTTTATTAAAACACTCGTCATTAAACACATATGCTTTGTCAGTTACCATCAGTTGTTTCAAATTTGGTAAAAGGGACCACTTCAGGGTTCAGGTATGCTGATAATGGATTAGTGCTGTGTTCTGTTCTCATAACTGAAATCTAACTAGATTAAAATCACTGGATTCTTTTTTCAGGTAGGACATTGCTGCATCTCTGCCAGTAGGAAAGGTGCCCAAACACCAAGTTAGCTCATGCTGCCTGTTCTTGGCTACTCAACATGTCCAAGACCCCTTGAGCTGAAGTCACTTTTAGTAACACTAATTTTCTTCCTATTGAACCTCAGATGTGGTGTAAGGAGCAGTTTGCACTGTGCAAAAAAGAAAAAAACATTAAGACTGTAATGGAAACCTTCATTAGTTTCTTTAACCAGAACTTCTGTCCATAAAATTTCATCGTGCAGTGCTTGGACTCCTCTGTGGCTGCAGTGTCTTTGATGTGAAATGTTATTTCCTCTCCCTCAGCTCTCTTTCAGTCTTTCTATTTTTCTAAAGGCAAATTACAGGATTAGTTACAATACTCATGCAATAAGATTCATCTTGCCACTTTGCAGCACCACCTGCTCTGTAGCCCTTCTCACACATGGACATCTCTATGCCGCTCAGGACAACAGTCTACACTCCCAGCATTGTTACAGTGTTGTTAAAGAAGGATGTCTTCCTTCTGTGTTTAGAGAATGATGAAGTCACAAATTTCATGTATGCAGTTTAGTCCATGTCTTGTAACTAAAATGTTATTATTTTGCTCTATCTAGGTAGCTGTAAAACCTTTCTAGTTAGTCTCAGCAGCAGAGAAAAGAACCATCTGATTTTTGCAATCATCTCTTTGTAGCAAAAGATACCACCCTAACCAAATTACACATTTCTTTCTTCACTTACATAAAACAAACTTTCATTCGTAGTAGATATTGCTCTTTTTTCTTCTATAACTCAAGAAACAGAAGGGATTTCTGAGAATGCCAGAAAGCTACTGCGTCAATTTCCTACCCAGTTCCTTGTCCAGGAGTTAGCATAGGTAGTTTTCAAATTTGGATGATGATTCTGGTATATGTTGAATAGGTAAACCAAAAAATTTAGCATAGAGAGCTTTTAAACTGCCAGGCTTGTATAAGATCACTTTTCCTATCTAAGTACAGATACTCTAAACCAACAAAACTACTGTAAATTTAAAACTTGCATAAGTTTATCCATTCATTTTAGAACATTGCTCAACTTGATTTCTTTTCTATGACATTTAGAACCTCTCTGTGAATAATTTTCTCCTTAGTTACAGGGAGTTTTCCGCTGTTCAATAAAGCAGCAGAAAAATACTGATTTTTTTAAAATAAACATTTTATTTCTATATCAGGTAAATAAGCAATTCTTGTCCCAGCCCCCTCAGTTTTCTGTATCAAACTACAAATTTCATTCTCAAAAGAACTGAAAAATAACTTCTTAAAATGGAATAGTCATACCACCATTTGAAGCATGAAAATATTATGCTGCTTTAACACCCATGATATCAACTTGAATGGGAGAATATAACACTCACAAAAAGTGATTATCTAGCAATGAGACATGACAAATCCCCATTGTGTGATATTTATTACGTTTGGAATAACTTTTCAGTAGCGAACACTGAAGGTGATATTCATATATCAGTTCTAATACAGAATAGCTCTTTCAATAGAATAATCAGGAATATTCCCATTGTCTAAAGACACAGGAGAGAGAGAGAAGATATGTAGTGGACAAAGGGAAGAGGGAATCTTATGAACGATGACCTTCAGAAAGGAAGACACGCTATTTATGTACACTGACTAAGGTCGCTCTGCCACTGAGGACTGGGAAGGTAACACAGCCACAGGGATGAACGATAAACACTATAACGAATCTTGGGCCTCCTAGGTCTCTGTGTCTGGCAGCAAAACTGGGGGTAGAGGGTGAAAGACACTATCATCTGTGGTAAAGCAGGATAGTGTTGACACAACTTGAGTAAACTGAACATACTTAAGTCCAAGGGACATGGCAGAGTGCAACATGGTAAACTGGCTACAGGTCCTTGCAAGGCTGATCTCTATTGCCACTGAACAATGGCAAGGCAAACATTGAACCCATCTTCCAAAAGGGGTGGATCATCTGCAAAGAAGGAGAAACCACAAACCACAGACCAGTCAGCTTCACCTCAGGCCCTGTAAGAAGTTGTGGAGAAAATCCTCCAGGAAGCCATTTCCAGACATTGAAATGCCAACAAAACAGGGGGTTCAGTTTTGAGAAACTTTGTTTTCAGATGCATACATAAATTAAAAAAATTACTCCCCTTTTTCTTCTGTAGTCCCATATCCTGTTCTTCTTTTCTTTTCTTTGTCTGGCTTGTGGTAAACCTATAGGTATATTATGTTTAAGTATGTGCATTTGTCTGTGGAGTAAACCATATAGACGTATTGGGGATGATTCAGCTTTTATCTCAGTTTTTCTCTAAGTATTCCAAACAGCAGACCCTTATATTGTTACACTGAGTAACATTATTCTATGTTAATCACAGTAATCCTGATTTTTTGCTGTTAGCCAGTGATGAAACACTGAAGTTCGAGGCATTTAAAAGAATATGTTTACTCACATACTGTATTTAGGGTTGGAAAAATTACTCTGCTGGTCTGAGGAGAGCATAGATATTTCATGGCTGGAGAAATGCTGACTGTACATTAGATAATTTTTTCTCTGGAAAAGACTAAATGCACATCATTTCATTCCAATTTGATTTGCTTCATTTACAAAATTGGCAATTGGGTCCTTTTGTAAAATGGGTCTGCTCTCTAAACACTTGCTTTTGGTAACAATGTTAACATGATTAAGAGTTGTAATGGCTTCAGTAGGCTCATTTATCTGTCGTTGCTTTCATTTATTTATTTGTTTAATCCTATTTATATATATATTTCTTTAGCTATTTGCAGTTGCAGAGGATTTCTATTTTGATTACATAGCTTGTTTTCAGCAAACACAAAGTTATAAACTATCGAAGATAGCATTTTACTCTAAAGTTATGATAATTCTATAAAAAAGCAGTGAATTTTTGATTAAATGCTTGACAGAAAATGAAACCATGATTGTGTTCATGTATGAGTTCAAAAATTGTCTTAACTTCATTTATACAAAGTCACATTCTTCTGTGGGTAGCTTTTTTTGCACTCCTGTCTGCACTTTAAATTGGACTTTGTGTGTTCTATCATTGTCTTTGCTGAGAATCATAGAATAGTTAGGGTTGGAAAGGACCTTAAGATCATCTAGTTCCAACCCCCCTGTCATAGGCAGGGACATCTCACACTAAACCATGTCACCCAAGGCTCTCTCCAACCTGGCCTTGAGCACCGCCAGGGATGGAGCATTCAAAACTTCCCTGGGCAACCCATTCCAGTGCCTCACCACCCTTACAGGAAAGAATTTCTTCCTTATATCCAATCTAAACTTCCCCTGTTTAAGTTTTAAC
>JANHGB010032720.1:0-19144 GCA_026283785.1 Coracopsis vasa | reverse complement strand
GTTCTACCTGTTCCTTCCCTCCCTCCCAGTCGTCTAGATACTGTCACCAGGACTGATCTCAGCCTATGAGAATTAATAAATATAGGCCCTGAGGCAGTACAATTCTAGTTCTGTTCATAGCAGTCCATAGTGTTAGTGGACCTTAAAAAAAATCTATTAACAAAAAATTAGAAGTATGTCTGCACAATGGATACAACAGACATAGTTGCTGCTGTGTCACGTTGCCCTGAGGACATTTACTGGGTCACATGTATAGGAGTGTTTATAGTGTTTCTGTATCTTCCCAAAAATCTATCTTAATAAATATCAATAGATTTTGGAATTAAATTAATGCACTTAAGCAAGGCATTACATTCCTGAATGTATATGCTTTCAGCCTTCCTTGTTTCAAGATACTGTAAGAGCAATAGTATATTGCTTGTGAATTGGAAGGATGGGGTATTAAAAGAGCAGCAAAAATCTCTACTTCTAATTGCTGTGAGTAAAAATTACAGTAAAACAATAATTTATGGAAGAATGAAGAGGTTTGTCTCTTAATCAGTGTTGCCAAATTCATTCTATTCTGGGAACATCACAGCCTCTTGCTTTCCTTATGGGGTCCATCTCCCCCCACCTCCCTCCAGCCTTTCCCCACAAGTTAGGAAAACTGTTGTTTGCTTAAGACAGGTTTAGCACCTGAATTTCATCTCTATTAAAAAAAGATAGATGTCTTTTACTCTCATCCTAACTGCATTAAAAAACAAATAAATAAATTACTAATTCCAAAACCAATTCATATTGTAAATACCTTAATTGATACTGGAAACATCTTAATACAAATTGCTAAAATATGATGATTTAACCCCCCTCATATGTGTGGACAGAAGAAATAAAATGTCATTAAAATAAAAAATAAAATGGATGCAAGTAAGTCACTGGGTACAGAACTATTTATTAAATGTAAAGACATCAAGCAATGAGCCTGTCAATTAATTAGTAACTAATGAACCGTTATAATCTTTCTTACGAAGACAAGAGCATGCTCCCCTGGCCCCTTTTCAATAACTGAATATTAGTCAGTTTAAAAGTCAATGCATTTAAGACAGGTTTGGTAATGTCAATAACTGGGTATTCTCCTGCTTTGTTCTAGTGCTGTCTAATTCACTACAATTGTGCTGTGCTTCATTAGCTTCCTTTTTATTACACAAGAAGGTGAAATTTATCATGAGCACACATTAGATGGTGTGACTTCATTTTCCTGCAACAGGGAAAGTAACGATTAAAAAATACATCTGCAGTCTTATGGCCAGTTGTAAGGATGCCACCAATGTTTGAAAAATAATGGTCTTATGTGACACATTGTTATGGTGGTTGAGGAGTGGTGTTTCAGTCATTTATTCCATGTGGTAGAAATTGCATACAGGAAGCAAAGAAAAGTGTCATATGATTGGCATCTGTAAGTCTAACTGACTTTACTTCCCTTTTAAGAAAAAAAAACAACAAAGGTTTGATCTGGCCAAAGTGAATCCTAATAATTTAAGGAAGAAGCAGCTTGGATTCTGTGTCCTTTAAGTAAATTCAGAGGAAATGAATTTGCCTCAAAGGAGAATGTGGCTATAAGACCAGAAAGAAGTTATTCTAACATTACTTCACTTTCTCTTTTAATTTGCTTTAGGTTAAAAAAAAAAAAAAAAAAGAGAGAAAAGAAAAAAAAGAAAAAAGTAATGAATAAAATTGCTTGGAGTTTCTTAATATATGTAGCTTTACATGTAGCCTTTGATGCTGACACCATTCAAACTTGTAGAGAGCAAAGGATAGTTATTAATAATATGTATGCATTATATTGTCACACAGATAATAATGATAATAAAAGTATCAGTGTAAAAGTTCTCCTTTGAAATTTCCATACAAAAAATCTACAGTCTGTCATGAACTTCACATTGGAATTATAAACATGAAAGGAAAATTGGTGGAGCCAGCATTTACTCAAAACATCTGACATATGTCTGTATAGTATATTCACTAACTAAATAGCAATTTCAGCACACAAGTTAGCATTAGCCTAGGAGCTCATATTTCTCTACAGTAAAGAGAAGAATTATCTTCTTCAAAAGTATAGCTAATTCTTAAGTTAAATGTGTAAATGATGAACCAAAATTAAAAGCCAACTATATTTGTCAGAAGAGTAGAGTGATATAAAACATAAACAGTACAGGTTTGAACAGGAAAAAATAAACCAGGCATATTGATTTATAAAAGTATGTGTCCACCTACAGATGAAGATGAATGTAACTGATTAGGGATGCTTAATCAAAAACCCCCACAAACAACCCCTCCCAGTAATTTTTACAGTCTTCTTCCATAGAAGTCATGCATATCCTCAATCAAAGAGCATATACCATATCTTATTTAAGAGTGTTACAAATATGAATTAATATTAGAGATTACATTTGGTTTGGAATGGATTTAGATTTTGTTAGAAATTGAGCTTTTTGCAAGTTAATGGAGCAGGAAAAGTAGTAGGTCCTCCTTCTCATAAACTGTCATATAGTTTGGAAAATAAAGAATGTGCATTGTTTCTAAACACATAAGAAAATAGTTTTATTACATTGACTGAATATTAAAAGCAACCACAAGAAAGGAAATAATTAGATTAAAAAAAACTTTGGAAGATACACACACTCAGTAAAGAAGACAGTGGATACATTGGAGAAAATGAAATTTCAAAAGGGAGAAAGCAAAATCAATCTCATTGTCCCCAGGCTTATTAACATGGTGTAGTTTTCATCCTTATTGACTAACAAAATTACAACATATCAACCTCATTATAACCCTGCATCTTGACAACAATTCTTTCAGTTTTAGTCTCCTTGACAGAGATTGTTCCTTCAACCCAACTCAAAACACATCTGCTGTCATCTTCCTAGCCTGGAGCTCTGCTGTAAAGGATCAGACCCTCTTTGGATACCTTTGTAGCTTACCTTTTTTCACTGTTTCAGACTCAGAGCTCTGGTTCCATAACTATCAGTCCCTCTTCTACTCACCCCCTCACCACTTAACAACCTACTCTAATTTCCATGTTACTCACCTATCAGCCTTGAACATGTTTTATTGATTATTCTTTATAACCAGCTTTGTATCAAATGGAACACATCATCAAAGTTCTTTAACAGGAAGAGCAAATCAAGAGGTGACAGAGGAGTGCTCAAAATCCTCTGCAGTATGAACTGGAAAAAATATCTTGTCAACACCTATACCAACTCTAGCTGTTCAATTTTCTTACAGCAGCTGCTAAGCTAACTGTAGAAAGTACTGATGTGTGTCAGCTCCCCTTAAAAAACTGTGAAAATCTTGGCCAAAGAAATTTGACTAAATAGATAATTCAGTCTCAGTGCAGTAAGGTGTTTTGGCAAGGAGCAGCAGCTAAATTTTTCAAAATGAATGAGTTAGTGGAAGATATGCATGCAAATCCATCTTCATCCCTTCCAGCTTTGCTCATATGAGCTTATATGAGCCAGAAACTCCCAAGAAGTGCCTTCGTGATATCCATCTGAGGGACACGAAAGGAAGTCCCTAACTTCCATTAAAGCTGGAGAGGGGGAGAACTCATGAGAACCTACAGCTGCAGTCACAGAGAAGATGGCCATTTTTGTTTCTCAGCAGGTTCTGTGATCCTTCCGAACTGGGAATTAAATTGACACAATTTTTGTCCCTTTTTGTCCGGCTAACATCTATATCCTTCTATAACCATATCTATTCCGCTACCAGTAATGAAGAGTCTGAAGGAATGCTGGAGAAAATTAGTATGGAGCAGCATGGAAGACTTCCAGAGAACTGGACACTAACTTTTGTATGAAAGAAGGATGCTCCTATTTCCATCTGTGGAGTAACTGCTCAAAAAGCTGTGTGACTGGCTTTATAACCACATACAAATTCTGGGAGAGTTTTGCAGTGTACAAACAATTGCGCAAATGTGTGAAAGTCACGAGTTGAATCAAAAACCCCTGCAACTCCACACTTTATCTGGGACAAAGAGAAATACTATGGAGGGGGATGTGGAATTGACAAGAAAGAAATTTCTTTCCTAATGTAGATAAACTTTAACCTCCTTAGTAAATAGACACTAAGAGAAATGTCAAATGCAATAGCTATTTTTATTGTTTGTTAGATATAGCAGTTTTGAGAAGCGGTCTGACTGTAATACTTTGAAATAATTAACCAAAGGTCAAATGCTGATTTCTCACACAGTTACCATGTCTTCTTTTGAAAAAGTACTTTCGTATTAGGTGCTCATTTTTTTATCAAATGATTGTGTCAAAAAAGCAGAGAATAGAGCAGAGGAAATTTTGTGTATGCTAGTTACATAGCTACCAGAAGCTACAGTAGGCTATTTTAAGGTCTTTAACTATCAACTGATTCTACTTATTCAGCTTTAAATCTTAGTACTTATGGTTTAGTTTATGCTGATGATGACCTTTACCATCCAGGAAATCAGATGATAATGGCTGTTAAGTATACAAGGTTTTATACTATATCTGAGTCAGTGAAAATATCTGTGTAACAACAGCTTTGTTGCTTCTTTGTTTGAAAACTACAAATAAGACCTATTAATAATAACATTTTCAACCAAGACTCTCAAGAGCTTAAAGAGTAGTTATTTATTGTAAATGCTAACAAATATCACAAATCAATAGAAAGCTTACCCAGATATTGCAAGGATCTTTTTATTTTGAATGTTCATACAATATATGTTTGCTTATTTTCAGAACTGCCCTAACAAGAAATAATGTGTCACTAGTTTCATTTTATGGACAAGAAAACAGAGCACAAGAAGCTCAACAAGAGCTTTGGTAGGATAAAGTTAAAACCCATTTAGGATCCTGAAATGACCCTAAATACAGACATTTTGAAATCTCTTATAATAAACATACTGACAGATTTTTGAGGAGGAAAGAGAATTTGCATTAGGACAATTGTTAGGCCAGGTGTGAAAGGCAGCTTATTATGTTTAAACAATGTAGAGATGTTAAACAATGCACTATGAGAAAATCTTGAATGATGACACAACAGAATTTTAAAAATAAAATAACATTTCCTCAGCAGACAGTGGTAAAAGTTCTCCCAGCAAGGCAACCAGAAAATGAAGAAAATTGAAAATATGCAAACCAAGTAATTTCATTGCTGTAATTAACAGTTCCATTTTAAGGATAGCTTTTCCTCCTGTTAGATTATCATTTTCCCTTTCCTGTGGTAAATCAGTGCAAGCTATCAATTAGGTTCATAAATACTCTCATCCAAGAACTTCTGCTATTCAGTTAAGCTAATGACTTGACTGCAGGCAGCCCAGACCTCAAGTGGTTGCTCCCTTCTACAGTCTTGCCAAATGCTTCAGGAATTTCTGACTATGTTAAATAAAAATTTTACACACAGCTTAGCAGAGATCAGGTGGAGTTCTAAACACTGCAGCAGGTATGCAACAAGGTTTTGTTTGATTTGGTTTTTCAATTCACAGTATCCCAGTATTACTGCGAAACCTTGAATTCAGACTGGAAGTCTCCAAGAAAGTAGCTTTTTCAAGACCAAAAAGTATCATTATTACAATAGAATATTTAATACAAATGTCTAGGTGGTAGTTTTAATGATCAACCTTAATTCCATAACTGATATACAAAATAGAACAAAGACCTTATTGCAAAATAGGAGGACATTTTTTTACTGCTTACAAGTTGATCATGAATATTACTGGGCAGATATATCTCTGTTTATGCTGAGAATTAAATAAATTAATTTTACATTTAAAAGCACATAAACCCAGACTTAACTCCCTTAAATAGCAGGAAAGCAAAGAGTTTTTCAATAAGTATATATATTTTTCATCAGGAAAAATACAATAATCCTGCGTAGCTTTCTGGCTTTGGTTATTAGATCTGAAAATCTTTTTTTTTCCCAAAGGCATTATAAATGGCAATGTTTACACATGGTGTCTAAATATCATGACACCTGTTCTAGTGATATCCTGTGAGTTGTATAGACACAAGTTTACACCAAATTTGTATTGATTTCTGCTATTGAATCTATCACTTCTTACTTGAACATGTCATATATTAACTTCCATGCTTTGGGTGAAGTGCACTTGTTTTGCTCACTCTTTCTCTGTTAACTACTAATATTTTTCCTTTCTTCATCTTAAGAGTCAGCTTCAGTGCTTGAGCTGAATACAGGCAATTGTTAAACACTGGCCAAACTCAACATTTAATTTGTTTAAACATATTTTTGTATTTTAAAAAAAAAAAATAATTTAAGATTCCTACTCCAGTATGCATAGTTCTAATGTGAAACAGACAAATAGTTGTTGACTAAACTTGTCAACCATACAAGATTCATTTCAGTTGCAATTTGCAATTCATCACTGAGTTCCCTTTAAATGTTAGTTTGCATCTGAATTAACTTCAATATCAAAAGAGACAATTCCCTGTAATATTTGGACAAATCTCCCTTTTTGAGGAGTGAATGAAAAATAATTTTTAGCAGCCTGAAAACTTGACATGTAATGAATGACATGTTGGCACCAGAGTATTAGTTTTAAAAGTGCCACATCTTATATGTCTTTTTTTAGACATATATAAATAAACAAGCCAACAGAAGACCATTTCATCAGCACTAATTTTCTGTGTTTATCATTTTTTTTAACTGCAGGAAAATTCAGTATTATCTTATCTTTCACAAAGTAGTGATAAAATGCAGCCTTAAGAAAGGAGAGCTAATTAGAACCTAAAGGTAATGAATAAATGCCACAGTGCTGGTACCCAACTAGTTCCTTCACAGCACTTTTCCTAATACGTTGGAAATAGTTGAAATGAGGTGCTCACTGAGTTGCTAAGCACAATTCCAATCTGTAAACATTTCGCATACAGTAATTTGCATTAGTTCCACATAATGTACAGCAGCATTAATTAATTGAGTGGATAGCATCAGTACATCTGTTAGCTATTAGTTTTTAATTCATTAGATCTTTATCATTTACCTGAGCAGCCCATCAAGAACAGGAAAAGGAGACCTTGGCTTATGTCATCTGTAGAATAGAAGAGCCTGGTATATTAAATTCTCTCATGTATGTCCAGCTACTTTATATGAACAACGAACTTACAAATTTTAGTACAGGACTTTGAAATTGCTCTATTTTTGTGAACTAAAAATTCACAAATTATCTAGGTCTGTGAAACTATAGTAGATATCATTAGAGCCAGTTTAAATTAACATGCACTTAGAATCTTTCTGATGCAATTAACTGAACTGCTTTCCTTCAGGTTGCCTTCAAGTTTTGGCCCAGTTCAGAGCTGACGAAAATTGCTATCAGTGCAATACAACACATCTACACAATCTAGTTGATTGATGTGCTTATTTTTCTCTGCTGAGTGTAAGTCATAGATTTAAATTTAACTAATACTGTTCCTTCTGGTTCATCATCCTTAATTATGTATCCATCTCAGAAGTAATAAAATTTAGATGGAATATAAAGACTTTCCCCTGATTTGAAAACATGCTGAAAAATGTCATTTCATAAACAGTGCAACAAATTGCATTGACAAGTTGCACTGCATTTTGCATACAATAATTTCAAATCACCTGTCCATCCTCCAGAATTAATGATAACACCTTTGGCAAATAATCTCACTGTTCATCACAAAAGTGAGAGTGTCCCAGACACTTTAGAATATTTATACCAGTATTATTTTGGGATGAATTCTACTTACCCTCATGGAAAGACTCTGAGTCATGTTGGAATCACCCTTATCTGAAAAGTTTTCCCAAACTGTGCAGAATTGTCTTAGACTGGACATATTTCATGATTTTCACTATGTGTCTTATTAAAACAGGTAATGATTGCAGGAAGAGTCTTTCAACAAAGAAAATGTATTTGATTAATGGACTAGAAAATTAACAATTAGTCATTCTTACAAATTTAGCAGAGCTAAATCTATGTTTGCACTGATATATCCTGTAAGAAGCCATACATCTTTGGTACATCTCTTGGCTACAGACATGAGAACATGTCCACGTGGCACAATAACACAATTTCAGAGTATTCCACCAATACTCTGAAACTACGAAGAAATGGCTTATACACTAGAAATTAACAAGACCCCTCACACCCCCCCCAGAAAAATCATTCCAATTACCTGAATTCTTGGCCTGACATAATGGTATAAAAAGGGATATTTTTCACATAGGCCGATATCACAGATATCAAAGATACATGAACAAGCATGACTCTATCATAGATACATGAACAAGCATGACTCTTCCCAGGAAAGTGATGCTGATAATGACTTATATACATATGTAGGCTTTACTCAGCCATGTAGTGCTAGACAGTGGATGGAACACAGTAGCTACATGCAAATGAACAGTGCATTTTAATTCACAATGAGTAATATCTTGCAGGCATAGAGGAACTTTCTCAGAACTATATGTTCACTATAAATTGGTGTATAGCTCATACTCTGCATGTCTCTTTGTGTCACTGGTCCCTTTGGGAAAGACTGTGCAGTGTGTGATGGAAACGTTATGAAAATTAGTGGGGTGTCATTGCAATACCACAATATGATTAGATATTTCAAAATGCAGTGAATTATCTCCAAATTCAGCTTTTTATGTTTGCAAGGTACATGAACAAAACAGTAGTCTACGCTACAAAGTTAGCAATTATGAATGTTCAGTTAGGTAGACATTGCAGTAACACCTGATATTTCACTATGAAGCTGCATGTCTGCAAGCCAGTGTACTTCTCTTGCAACTTTTATCACAGTTGTTATTTGAACACATAGTCTTGTGTTTGAAGATGTCTCAGCACACAGAAAAGAAAGTGAGAGGAAAGGGAAATAAGGAAGAAAAGGGCACGGAAGGCTGACTATTACAAGATAGTGATAGAGAAGATAGGTTGTCTATCTGAAAAGAAAAAACAGCAGCCAGGACTGGGAAGTAATGAACAGAACTGTAAAAGCTCGTATGCCAGCTCATGCTTCAGTGATTTTCTCCATAGCAATGCATTCTGAACATATTAAAGGGTGAAAGACTAGCTAGCAGTAAAGATGAGACACAGTCCACTTTGGAGAGATCTTGGCTGATTTTATACATTGGATACTGTAGATTCGAAAAGCCTTTTCAACTACTGAGTTATTGTTAGACCCGGAGTCCGTGCTTTTTTTAATCTCTGCAGTAGCTTTCAAAGGAAAGTGCAGGTTGATGCTTATGCCCTGTGGCAAAATCCTACCTTTTAATTCATAGTTTAGAGGTCTGATTTTTCTTCTTGGACTTTCTGTGATTCATTTTCATACTTTGATTTTAATGTGGTATTGCAACTGCAATTCCAGTTACGATCAGGCTTAGCTGTGCCTTTATCATGACCAGAAAATGTCTCTGTTGTGATTTCTCATCTGTAGGGCTTCTGGAATATTGAATGTTCTGAGAGGACAAATAAATTTAGGACTTCTGCGCAGGTCCAGCTTTTTAGCCAGATATCAAAGCATAGTTTAGGAGTAGATCAAAGTCCTAGCTACACTCACTGAAGGCACAAGCAAGTGCAAATATGCCAAGCCTTGCTGCCAACTTTAAAAAAGGTGTGTGACATTCCATCAGCTTCATCCCAAGTAAATCTTGACCACTCAGATAAAGATAATAAACACACCAGACCACAGTAATGAACCTCTTGCTAAGGATGAGAAGTCGCATGGCAGAAAGAACCAAGATTTGACAAATTTACACTTAAAACTAGAATCCTTGGAAAAGCGTATGTGGGTACTAAGGTTTCAACAGTGTAAGCAACACTACTTATTATTTGTTATGTGTTTACTGGAGCTTCACTTATGGTTCAGAATCTCCATCGTGTAAAGTCACATGTGAAAAAATCGTTCCTGTGTCAAAGAGCAAAATAGATAGGCTGGTGGACAGAAAATAAAAAGCTAAATGTTCACGACGAATGCACAAGTCAATGAAATGTGAAAATAATTTCTGACAGCAGAAAAGATGCTGATTCCTATCACAGTGTAACGTTAGATTGACTTTGTATTAATTTGTGTATAGATCACAGCCAGTCTTTTCAAACTCTCATCATTATGCAATTTACTTCAGCTTTGAATCTTAATTTCTGTATCATGTTTTGCATGATACAGTCTGGTCTTGACTGAAATGCTGAATTGTAAAAATAAGATGATTCTGAATTTTTAGATTATCCTCAAAACCTTTCCCAGAACCTATTGGATCATTTGGGTTTTGTTCCATTTGCTAGGATTTTTAATTGTCTTCCATTATTGAGAGTCAGCTGCAGTAACAAAACTCTTTGATGCTGATAGGTGCTAAGCTCCTACTGATGTCAGCAGGAGATACATGGAATCTGCACTCCTCAGGTTTCACCCTACAGTCTTTATTGGTTTGACAAATATAGCCAAAGCCTGTGGGAGGAGGAAACCTTTGCAAATCTTTGCAGTCTCAAATGTTACAGCAATGACAGTCTTTAGTAATTACAGAGCTAACTTCTCTGGAGGAGATCAAAATTTAAATGGTGGTTTTGTTATAAGCTGTGTAAAGTTCAAATAAATTCCTTGGTAGTACAAAACCAAACTGCTACCACAAGCCTACAATGTTAACAGAAATTGGTTTTATGCCATCAATCAAACAGACAAATTTTACCGAAATCTAACATGAAAGATGTGTAAACACTACCTTCTACAGTCATTGTCTAAAACATTAAGTATATTTTTTTATGGCCTTGTTGATCTGTTGGAGCCAAAACCAAATTTAATTAAACATAAAATCCATTTGCTTTAATGAAGAAATAAATAAAATCTCAAGTACTATAAACCAAGAGGTATCAGAGTGGATAACAGTTGCTGGCACTAGTTAGTTTCTGTTAATTAAATGGCTGGTGTGCAGACCAAAATATAAACTAAGAACATTTTCAACAAAACAGTATCAATTTTATGACATGATTTCTACAGGGACTTGATTTTCAAGACAAAGCAGACTATATCATGGAGAATTTGTGGCCCTCCATTTGTTTAATTTATGGTGCATTATATATTTATTTTATTAAAAATAATAGCATCATTTTGAGGAATAAAGGCAGTAAATGTGTCAATAATGTACAGTGTTCCATCCTCTTTGGCATGACACTGGAACTTCTTGGTTTTGCTCTTGCATGAAGTTGTAGTTTTATCAACATATTGTATTTTTGCATTTTCTTGCTCTTACTAAAAAAAGTTTCAATGACTCATAAAGCTACCACCTCAACCCAGACATTGTATGCATTACTTCCTGGAGCCAGCTTTTTGATGGAGATGGCTGTGACCAAAGGTTAAGAACATGGTATCATGTTCTGGGATGCTATATAATAATGCTTAAGGTTCTTGAGTTTTGACTAGACACCATAATATGAAGCACTATTAAAAATATGTTCTGCTTCTTTCACGGGCATAGGCTTCAAACATGCTCCCTTCTTGATGATTTTCTGGTTACATAAACAGTCCTCAGAGAAACATTTAAACTTTCCTTTAAAACATACTTGCTGCGATGTTCTCTGCTAAAACAGTTTATTTATAGTAATAGATGCTTTAAAGATCATATTGGCTTGTTAGAGGTGAAAACTTCCCCTTTTGGCATCTAAAGAAGCAATTTTATATAGAAATGTTACAATAGAAATATGGATAGAGAAGGGGCTGTTTACTTTTCACATCTCCTCAGTGGCATAACTGGTCCTCTGCTGTGTTTTTCCAAGTTTATCTCCTCTAGTTTGGGAACTCCTAGGAGACTGTTCCTTCAAGAGATTTTTCTGCAAACTGAAATATCAGGGATTATTTGTCTAATTTCAGTCTGATAAATCCTTTTTTAAATTTCATCCTTTCACTCATCATTACAGGCCCATGGTATCAATCCACATTTTTCTCTTTCCTTGATAGAACCCAAATATTTTTAAGATGAAGTCTTCCCTTGTGGGAAGTATTCATATAGTCTTTCTTCATGTATCAGTTCCTCTAGCTTCTAAGATTATTTATTGCTTCTTTTAGGTGGCCTGCATTCAGAAAAGTGTTTTATTTTCCTGATAACCTGAAGTTGAGAAGTATTCAAAAAATCGTGACATCAGATGCACACATGAGGGACCATGATTTTCTTAGCTCTTAAGAGGCTTTGTTTACACAAATTGAATCAGCAATTTTTATCCTTTACAGTACACTGAAAACTTATTTATTGTCCCCCATCACCCCAGTTTGTTTTAATCATTACTGGGTTTTAGACTATTCCCCACTGTCCTTAATTGCAGAAAGACAGCTGGATAGAAATGAAAACACGCAAAACTGCAACAACTTTCCTTCTGTTACCAAGTCTGAAGTGTACTACTAGAGCTGAAAAATTAATAACACTCTGGGATAGTGTGAACAGAGTACCAGAAGACGCATTACTTCAGTGCATTTTCATAGCTGCTTCTATTGGCCAGCATCTGATTAAGCCCAAACCACAGTTATTGCTGCTTTTCCCAAGATGTGTGCAGGCATATAACAGCAGATATGCCAACTGCTCTTTCTCTGAAATTTCACCTTTTTACTACTACCATGGTACAGTGATTGCTGGCAGCACAGCAAGATGAAATTTTCACTTTGTGCTGCTTGGGGTAACTTGGCCTGATACGCATTGCAAACTTTAATTGAAAATGAGTATCTCACATCCTGAATCTCACATTGCCTACCACCCAGTATTGAATAAGTGATGTTTCTCTTCAATCCTAAGTGCCTGCTTGCAAAGGACTATTTTTATGACTAACGATCACAGATGTAAAAAAAAGATTATTGGCTCAGGTTTATTGTACTTGTGTCAGAATTAGTCATCAGGAAAACACGGAGGCAGAAATGGAGATACAGAATCACATATCCAGAACTAGCTCTGCATCTGATCATCTACGTGTTCTATAGGACTATGTAGAATATGGTATTTAGCTATGAACAGAAATTATATTGGACAATGTAGTTATGCTTTTTGCCCTAAAGAATGACACTGAGGTATGGTCTTGCTTCCAGTAAAACATAAAAATGTCAATTTTAGTGCAAGGCATCTTTAAAAAGAGCAGCACAAAATAATCAGTGGTACATACTGAAGGGGTGCAGCTTCATCAACATGAGGCAATGCCAAGAAACTGCATGAGAAGTACAGATCAAAGATAGAAAAAGAAATTGTAGCGAATAAAGGAAACTATAAAAGTATTTTCAAAATAGTTCATAGATATTGAACTTAGGAAAACTGTTGTTTCTGAATGAACTTTTTTATCCTGAATAATAAAACTATTTCAAAACCAGCAACTAGAGATGTTAACTACAACTCTCATTTCCCAACACTGTAATAAATTCATTAGCAGAACAGTGACAAAGGCAGGCTAGTTTCTGGTTTGGACAATATAATGGATGTAAAGCCTCAGTCATCCAGAAACAAACTATATATTTATATTGAATTAATTGAACAGTCTGAGTTCATTCTGTACATTCTGGTACAGCATAATGGTACAGCAAAAATGACATCCCCTTTGTTCAAACTAGCTGAGTAATTAGGGTACTATTCCACAGGACATTAAAGACCACTTTCAGTTCTCAATGAACTGTCACTGAACCATCTGTGAATTCACACTGACCACCTTTCGAGTAGGAGAGGCCTTGAACCTAGAATTTAATTTTGTTTGCCTGGATTTGCTACTAAGACATCAATGAAGAGATTTCAGAAAAGACTGACCAACACACTCTTTAACCTTTAAGTTCAGATCACCTTCCTTTTCCATGTAACATACTGTCTAAGTATAATGGAGAGAACTCAGCACAATTTTCCCTGCTATAATGAGCAGCAACTGTTAGAAAACAGTTTGGTAATGATATCAATATCTTGTGCCCCCTGTCTGGCAAGGATACTTAAGAAAGGTCCATAGCTTTCATTACTTTTGTTTTGTTCATGCTATTGTACACCGAAATGAAACATGCTGATCTGATTAAACTAGTGTCTAATTCATTCTCAAATAAAGTTTCTTCCAAATATTTTTCCATTTATTTATTGAGTCAAAAATTGGGGGTTTCATACTTCTTTAATAATGACTGCTGCAGGTGTGTCAGATCTAACCTAACATCATTTATTTGCTAATTAGAACAAGAATTCTTAATAAAACCAGACACTAATGTCATCAAAATTTTAGCATAGCTTTGAAAGCAGCACTTTAAATGTACTAAATTGTTCTCCAAAACAACAGCAGTTACTTTTTTTGAAGTCAGAAGTCAGGGATTATAGTTAAGCAATTATTCACTCTACCAGAAGAACAACAGAAGAAAAGAAAATATTATCTCTGATGGTCCCAATCCTGAGAGCATGGAGTTTTTTTTCAAGTGAAGAGAACCTATGTCTTCAATTTAAGCTTGTATACAAATGTTTGGAAAACAGTCTTTAAAAACTCATTTTCATTAGCTATTATGTTTATGACTGCTCATATAAGAGATTATTACTAGGATTACTTATCTTTTCAAACAATTTCATTCCAAATTACAGAATTTGATTTTTTTCTCTGGGGAAGCAAAGGACTATTTCCCTCAACAGAGGAAGTTCCTAATCTATAAAAAGTACTGGCAAATGTACCTCTTGTGAATATAGCTATGCAAGTCAAATGTCTTCAATTTCTTCCTGTACTGAGCTAAAGAACTTGGACACTTTATGATAAAGAGTATTTATAGACATATAACCTATTAGTACCTGAAGAAATACCATACACACGGGGAGCAAATCCTGATATTTCTCATCATTTCATGAAACCTAAACCAAGAGAACTGTTATAATTCCAGCCATTGCTTTGATCTGACTCCCCATGTGGCTCCAAGAGCTGGCACTGGGAATGTGGTTGGAATGAATAGCTGGTGTCTGGGACAGAGGGCAGGCAGTGGTAAAGGACTTCCCTTTTTGGAAGCAGCCAATATTTATGCTAGATATTAACTACTGGGTAACCACAAGCTTGCTTATAAAATGTACAAAACCAGCCCATAAAATCCTTCTGGATCTGACCTGATCACTCCTGTGTACAGCAGATTCCTTGGCTGTGTTCATTAAAAACCACATGAACCTACAGGATTATGGAGGAAGAAACAGAATAAAAGTTTGACTCTGTCAGCCATTTAGAAGGAAAAATTGGAGTCCTTTTCAGTGATATTAAAACTGCAAGTGACAGTGACAAGGAAGTCAAACTGAGGCTAATGTATTTCAAAGCTTTTTCTGGTGCTCTGACAAAAGATACTGGAATTCCAGGCTATTTTATAATGCTAAAACTTCTGAAAATAGTAGCAGAAGCTATAATGTGAGAGTTCTTTGCTTTACAAGAAGGAGTTAAAGGGAAGGATATTTGCGAAAATCTCTCTTTGCTATTGAAATCTATTTTAGATTTATTTTTTTAAAATATCTTTCCCTGACAAGCACAACAGAAAGATGCCTGCAATGCTCCGGCTAATACTCTGGATAAACAAAGCCTAGGCTGACCACTTTTCAAAATACGAAAACAAAGCCTCAAGAAAATATGAGAAAGAATATGACTTGTTTGGGTTTGTTTTCTTTTCCTTCCCTTTTCCCAGCAACAAAACATTCTCTATTTACAGTAAAATTTCACCTGAGAAATTCAAATGCAAAGGTACAAACTAAGAGATTAGAAAGCAGAAGCCTTCAATATGGCAGAGATTATTTGATAAAATGTTGTTTTGTTTTGTTTTGTTTTTTTGCTTAAATTGCACAGACATTTAAACACTGACCCTGCAAGCACATGAACATTTAAGTTTGCATATCAAATATTGCAACTGTCCTTGGTGAAAGGATACTTAAATATAAAGTTAGCCACATATGTAACCATGTAATGGGAACATTTTAGAGGAATCCATCAGTAATACCTAAAGTGGCAAATAAAATCACTTGATTATGTCCACACAGGGCAGTGGAACCCTACTGACAGACTCCCACATCAGCACCCAGTGATTCAGCTACACTCATCTGATTCAAGTTGCTAACTCTGATTGTCCCAGCTGTGTTCCCCTTCCAGCTTGTTTGGTCATGGCTAAGACATCTCAATGTGCAGTGCAGACACTTCCAATTATTTGCTAGAAGACAGTGTAGAACTTTAGGCCCAGTAGCCGTGATACAGGTAATGACTGTATAAACTATGACTAGCAAAAATTAATCTATAGGTTTGCAAGCTATTGTGTCATTCATATCTGCACACATGTTTATGCACCTTATAAAGAAAAAGACTGATCACAGTATGCTGATATTGTATTAGGATAGAAACTCCTACAGAGATAACAGTGGGAAGACTATTTTAATCTGAATCAGCGTTACTTACTAAATTGCTACATTTGTTCTTTGAAAATATTAACAGCTCTTTGTTTAATTGAAAGTGAAAAACAATGACAAAAATGTCACAGTGTGTAAGCTATGTTCACTTTAACTCTTGGCTGTCTTGACAGCTTAAATTATTTGGGTCAAATCTACTTTAGAACGAGAGGAAACAATTCCCTTTGAAATCAGTAAGTATTGTGTGCTTTTTCTTTAGATATAAATTTACACTTCTTATCAAAACACTTTCATCAATGAGGAAAATACCCTGGCCTACTTATTTGCGAAGTAAGCCTTACTTAAATAAATTCAGTTTAATGCTACTTGGTAAGTAAAAAAAATGAAAATAATACATTAAAATAGTTAGATAGAAAAATCCTCTAATGTGAGAATGATAAAGCAAATACACTGACATTCCCATAATCAAAAGCATACAATAAGACTGTGAGATCAAACCTGTTCTGAAACATTTTTGCAGTCAGCACCAGATATGTTAAAATACATGCTGAAGCTTCAGATGTCTAGCCCAGAACTACAAAGTAGTGAAACAAATACATTTCTGCATTTCATTGCAAACATTCGTATTTTATTTTAGTTAGTACCAACGAGAAAACAACCTATCATGATTATAATCAACTGAGGAAGAACAATTTTACTCCAGTGACATACAAACCCATATGCCATGAAAAAATATTATTAAAAATATCTTGTCTGGTAAGAAAGAAATTAAAATAGAACAGCAAAAATAAGGCCATGGCAATAAAAGGCGGAGGCTCTCTTGCTTTAAAGACATGCTGTGGATTGACTCCTGAAAGCCCAAGTTAATATTTACTAACTCTAAGCACATTCAATAGCTTCAGATTTTTTTCTTTTAGTGGGGCCACTGCTCCTTTTGTTTGAAGACAGAGCAAAGCTGTGAATAATGCCTAAGAGCAAAACTAAACCAGAAGTAAATGACTTTTTTAATGTGAGACCTTCAACCTCAATTCCAGTTCCCCAGAGGCCATCTTTGACTCCTTCTCACGTAATACTCTCACAGATGTCAACTGGGGATAAAGATACTTCCACAAAGGAACTGATGAAGAAACTGAGAAAGGTGAACTTACAAGTCTCTTCTGACACTGGTGAAGGGAAGTTAGGGCAGTGTCGTTCAGAATGGCCAATTCAAATAAATGCACTGTAGGAGGTGACTACAGACAGCAAGGGCAAACAACACAGCTGTTCAACAAGTCAATGAAGGCTATTGCTCAGCTAAAGTAGTGATCAAAGTTAACTAATTTTGGGTGTTATGCAACACTTGCAGAAATGTTCAAAATACATTTATTATTGTATCATGTTACTGGACCCTTCTGAAGACTCGTTCTGACCCAGTAAAAAACCCCATATATATGTATTAGAAAAAAGCCATTTTACATGGATATTTTACTGTTTCTCTCTGTATCATAACAGAGTCAGGGGGCAAAGGAAAAAAAATGAGACTTTTTATTGTCTTAGTGCCTGATGCAAGCAGTGCAAGTGTTAAGGTTGCCAGGAGTTAAGAAGGAACGTCCCGAGAAAGGAAGGAAATGAACCTCTTCCCTGATATGTACTGAATATTTGAGCAGAATTTTTATTAATATTTGATCCTTTCTCTGAAGTAAAATTTTCACTTCTTTAAATGTGTATTTTGTTTGAATTGAAACTTGTTTGACATCCATTGTGATATTTCATAACATAAGGGTTTTGTATGTGTTTACAATATATACAGTCATTTTTTTAGTTAATGTTTTATATTTCAGTTTAATACAGCACTACTTTCCTCCATCCCCATACTCTCTCAAAAGTTAGAACTGGACTTTTCCATTTCACAGCTAAATGTGAATTTTAAAACTTATGTCGTTGCTATGGTGTATATAATATGAATTTCTTGTATCAGTTTATATCTTTGTATCTATGTTGTTCATTGCATATCTCAGCATTTATATGTACGAGACACCTTCCCATCTATGGCTCTTGAAATGCATTCCCTCACTGTTTTCACTCTGACTGGCAACATGAGGTGGTTTTGCCCTTTGGTCATAAAATAGTCAACAAGGCCTCTGAGATAGCTTTAGTTAATGAAATATGAATACACCAAATAAAAAAAAATAAAAATGCTAGGGATATCATGTTGCTGGCACACCTTCAGTTCTGGAAGATAACTGAATGGATGGAGCTTTCCTAATTTATCAAGGTTTAAGGTAGATCTCAGCATAACACAACCATGTCCTTGCATGCCATTCATTGATCAAAGCAAAAACTACATCCAAATAAAATGCATACCATAAAGGTGTAATTATAAGTACAACTGTCTAACAAAATACTTCAAATTCAAAAAGTAACATCTCTCTTTTTCATCCTCTTACAGGGTGAAACAAAACACTTATGAAGAGATGATAAGTTTATCAATGAAATAAAAAATGAAACTATTTTCCATATTTTTAAAAATAATACTTGAAATACTTGACTTGTTTCTCATAAGTCAGAAATTCACAGCATCACAAGGAGTGCTTTTGTACAGAGGCCTTTGCATTTGTGCAAATTTTGTAGAGATTTATCTTTTTTTTGGAAGCACCTACATAATCCAAGATGACATTAAATACATCATAGCATATAGCAAGTTATTATGCTGTTATTATGTTTTTGTAATCATATTTAACAATTTGGTATACTATTATTTTATTTGCAATAACAGTCAATAGATCCTTGCTACACCCTTGATAATATTATTTTATAATAATTATTTTTCTTCCCTAATCTA
>JANHGB010032717.1:0-20216 GCA_026283785.1 Coracopsis vasa | reverse complement strand
CATGACTAGGAAGGAGATGTTGCCAGCCAGCAGAACATGTCAGTGCTAAACTTCAGATTAACAAAATAGGGCAGCTGGAGCAGCAGTTTGGCCAAAAGAAGGGTTTACTAATTGGTGTACCCAATGAAAACAGAAAAGGACATCAAGTGGGGTGAATGACACAGTCACTGTGCAGGGCCGGGTGACTTTCAGAAGTCACCCAATGGAAGAGCTCATTTTCCTGTGCTCACTTAAGCCATGTCCACACCCTTATGTTTGTTTGATGACAATATTCAAGCAGGTCCAATTTTATGGGCAACAGTGAATTCGGGGCTCAATTTGGTACACTAAATCCTGCAGTGGCAGCCTCCAAGAGACTGGAAGTTCACATCTATGTTGGTCTACTGTGTGTTGACATAGTTGCTTCCATAAAGAGTTTATAGTGTCACAATGAAATCATTAGATCAGCACATTTGTGGCACATGAATGTTTCTGATGACTCAGTGGCCATGTAGCGCAGTTTAAGGTGACCAAAATTTACTTACTAGCTTCCAGGCTTGCAAATGGAGGGAATTCCCAGAGAGTTTGAACCTCACGTGTTGTACAGGGAAGGAGGAGGTAGGACAGAGGAGAGGGAGTAGCTGGGAATCTCACCATGGAGCTCAAATTCATTGCAAGGAACCTGGGTAATGGTTTGAGTTTCTTTGCACTGGTGCAGATTACAGATAATTGATTGGAGATGTGTGCTGCTTGTGGAGAACTGCAGCTACACTTAGTGCTGCTGACACACGCTTCAGTTTATAGCAGCTGCAATTCCTAAAGTAGCCCAATGCAAAACGTGTCACCTTGTTTTATAAGCCTGATATTGCCATACTCTCACTTACTGTAGAACTCTGCGCAGCAATTACTGTGCAGTTTAATTTACAAATCATTACAGTGCTTAGCTATTGCCAGTACAAAGTAGTTACTTTCTCTGTGCAATTAAAGCTTCATTTTCATGCCATCTGAAACTTTCAGGCATCAGGTAACACTTTATTTTATAAGGAAAAAAATAACCATTTATTTAAATTGTGAAGTCTGTGTATTTCCAGAGTGGCTGCTTGTGCTCTTCAGGTTTCACAGCAATTACACTGGAAGGTATTTCTGAAAAACTGGGCTCTTATTTCTGAAAAAATAAGTTATCAGCAATTGCTTCCTCTGCTTGCATAATTGGTTGAATAATTGTACTCTACAAAATGAAGGAAATTGCCCTTTAATGCTGCCTAGTAATTCTGATAGTTTGTTAATCCTCAAAGAGCACAGGGGCTCTAAAAGTTGCATAACTCAGATATTAAGGCTATAATCCAGAGCGCATTTCTTGTGCAGTCAGTACAAAATGTGTTTGCACACCAGAGAGACAAAGTGGATTTATAGTTAATTTTGCTTTTAAGTAAAACAAGGAAAAGTGATCACAAGCATGCACAAGGCAGTTGATCAGAGTAAATTTGAAGAGCTTTTTGTGTGGATAAAATCTATATCCTTTTAGCAGGCTATTTAAATACTTTGATGTTGAAGCAGTTGCATTCGTGCAGGGCATTGCATGTGGTTTTCCAGTATCCCATTGCAGCTGATGATTCCCTTGCCATGTGTGGACTCTCTCGTGTAAGCTGCAGTATTTTTGCTAGATATACTGGCATCTCCTTTGGACTTCTTCCTTAAAGTCGCTGGAGGAAAAAAAGCGATACAAGTTTTGCAGAACTGACGTTTAGGTGCCTATTGTAAATCCATATGCATATAACAGTGGAGCTAGAGTGAGTGGTTAGGACAAAATGGCAGTGACAGAAATACTCTCCTGTGACTAGTAGGTTTCCAGTAGAATTGCCAAATGACTTTTCTCTTTAAAATCACCTCTTATTTCATGTAAGAAATAGTTTTATACGTAATACTGTCTACATTCTGTACGTTACAAAAGTTTTGGTGCATAAAGGACTTGCATTTTTTGTAGTACAGCATAGTTTGTAGGTTCTTACATAAATCAGTAAATAAAAAGTTAAAGTTGCCTTTTGTTGAAACCTGGACTATTGAGATATGAATGATCTTCCCCAAAAGGAAGCTTTCTAAATATCCATTATTTTTTCTAATAGGAACAGTTTTACTCTTCTGAGTTGAGCGCACTTTTCCTGCCCATATGTAAAAGTCTGCAACAGGAGCTGTGAACTCCTTTATTTCTTCATGAAATTTCTACCTTCCTGACTTTTTTTAGCTCTGAGTACATGCACTGAGAGCAGTCTGTGTGCAGCCTTGGGCTTCAGAGACTAACAAAATTGAAATCAGTTTTATATAAATAGTTTTGGTCAGAGAAGCTCAGTCTTGCTGAATTAAGTCCAAAGATTGTAAAAGGTGTTTAATTACTGAATGTCATTAATTAGCCCCAATATTTCTGTCAAAAATACCCCATATCCCCTTTTCTAAGTACCTTACACTCTATTTTTGTAGTTAGCAGAAAAACTTAAGTTGCTGTGCTTGTTCTCTCTTTTCATTGCTCTTTCCCTGTACCTTAATTGGGTGTTCATCTGGCAGTTCCACCCAGGGTTCGAATTTTTTCTATGGTTTCTTCTTTTCCCCCAGCTACTACTTTTTAATATTGTTTGAAAGTTTCTTCTGCCTTTATCTTGCATTCTTTCCCAAAATATCATGTCCCTATTTCTGTTTCGTTCACCTTATCATCCTTCTCATGCACATCTATTTCTTACCTGAGGTTCTTTTATTTTCTCATTCCCCATGTTTCAGTTGCTTGTGCAGAGCTAAAGACTGCTGGGGTGAGGAAGGTGCATGCATGGTAAAAGAGACATCAGCAGAGAGACATTAAATATCTGTGTTTGTGGGCCTTGTAAAACAAGAACAAAATGTGGTGCACACATTTGCCTGTTATTTTTTTATATCAGCTTGTGAGACCCAGTATCCACAAAATAATTCATTCAGGCATTATAACAATCTCTCTTTTTTTTTTTTTTTTTCCCAAGTAACTCTATTTTTTGGCAAATATATCATTGGATAGCAGATATTTAATCAACAGTTCTAAGCCATGCTGTCGTGTTTGTTTTCTGTTTATGGACCTCTGCTTTCCTAAGCTTATGCCCTTTCCATCCTATGGATATCCTTCAAGGACAAGGCTAGTTTAGAAAGGTGCATGCCGCCAGGTCAGAAGAAAGAATAGAGCTGAGTAGCATGATAATCAAACATCTTGTCAACATATTTCCTAATAGTATATGTAAGCTTTCTGTTAGAGGTAGGGTGCTTTGGTTGAAAAAAGTCTATGCCTCCTACATCTTGGATGGTTTTTGTTGGTTTCCATGGTACTTTGGTTTTACCCATTGCCCATGCTATACATCTTGGATCATACAGTAGCTTCATTTAGTAGGAATCACACTCTACCCTCTTTTTGCGGGTAGAGGCAAGTGCTTGGTTGTGTTCAGTAAGTACAACCGCAAATGCACTGCCCATTAACTGTGGAGGTACAATAGCCCTTGGTCTTGGATTGTCATTCTCTTCACCAGCAGATGGAGACCCAGATCGCGAGACCCAGTTTTGCAGGCATAGTTAGTGGTTAACATGTAATAATCGGTTGCAAGTGGATTTCAGTGAAATTTCCATGTCCTGGTACCTTTGAGGTCTGGTTCCAAATCTGTGGACATCTGGAGGCCTATAATTCTCTCCTAGATTTTGGCTGAAAACTTGGACATCAGAAGCAAGGAAGAGGTAGGTGGACACAGCTCTTTAACAAGAACCAAACAACCTGAATGTTTCAGTATCTCCATACAGACCTGTAACAAAATACAACATTTTGTTAGTCTGGGATGACATGGGTTTTGCAGAAACAAATGTAACAGTATAGGAAATACCTTCCTTTAGGATTTGATTTATACCATCCCAGGTGCTTGAGCTTTCTTAAAGCAGCTACGGTGCTTTCCTACAGGACTGTTTGCTGTCAGCAAGATGTCTCTGCCAAGGGCTGCGTATGCAGGGCTTGAGCATTTATTCATACTATCTGGCAAAGATGGAGGCTGGAAAGTGGATTCTTGCTTCACAAATGCCTTGTAGAGATCCTCCCCTCTTTCTGTCCATGGAATTCCTGTTAATTGGGCAGTGGGGGTCACAAAAGACTGTAGTACTTCTTTTCCTGCTGTAAAAGTAATACAATCCATGCAGATGATAAGATATTGGCAGTCTGTCCAGGAGGTTTCTGACTGCTTAAAATCCACTTACCCAACTTTGCAAGTCTTCAGTGTTCTCTAGATCTTCTTGGTTATTTCAGAAAAAGAAAAAGAAATTGCTACTATTTTGTGTCTTAATTCTCCATGTTCTAAATATCTGACTTTTGGGAAAATCATACACCTTTTGCAAGAATTGTCTTAATCTCTGGCCATTTTATCGCAGAACATGTTTTGTGGAACATCATTCTTACTGATGGAAGTTGTCAGACAGGTGGAAAAGATGGCCCTGAAAATGCCCAACACCCAGGCTGAGTCCGGCTGGGGACCTGAGGAGTGCAGTCTATCTTCAGGTGCTTCTTTGTCTTTAGCAATCTGAAACTGGTGACAGTCATAGTCATGACCTATTCATCAGTGACTGCAGTGATAGGACAAGGGGTAATGGGTTCAAACTTAAACAGGGGAGATTTAGATTAGATATAAGGCAGACGTTCTTCCCTGTGAGGGTGCTGAGGCGCTGGCACAGGGTGCTCAGAGAAGCTGTGTTGCTCCATCTCTGACAGTGCTCAAGGCCAGGTTGGACACAGGGGCTTGGAGCAACCTTGTCAAGTGGAAGGTGTTGGAAGGTTGGAACTGGATGAGCTTTAAGATCCCTTCCAACCCAAACCAAACTGGGATTGTATGTTCAGATAAAGTGTTATAAAATGGTCACTGAGAAGCTAATGCTGTTGACCTTGAGCATGGTATGTACAGCAGTAGTCAGCATGGAAAATGCATGGGAGAGAAGTGTGATCAGGTGCGTTCAGCAATTCTTCTCCTTTCTTTAATAGTACTGAAGTAAATTCTGATAGTGCCACCTACTTGAAAGAAAAGACTTAATGATGCTAAAAGGGGTTGAACAGTCATGTTTTTCAAAAGCATGGCCACGCTTTAAACTAAGTTTCAATTGAGCCGCAACTTACCCTTCTGCATGCCTGTTTATGAGAACAGGCATGCCCAAAATCTTAAACAAAAGTATTTTAAATATTTAAGTACAATATTTTTGAAGCTGTTTTAAAGCCTACTAAACATTAGGCTTTTTTGTATATACAACAGTATAGAAAATGAGGAGCTTGATGTGCTAAGAATGTAGTTAAACCTGGTCTGCGGACTGCATTTTTAATAATTGAATGCTAATGGTCTACTGCATGCTGTAAATACTGTGTACATGTGTAAACTGAGAACATTCCAGGCCTGTTTTCATATAACATATATTTGAGAATTAAGCTATTTTTTATGGTTCTCTGTGGAATGAATGGAGAAAGAATATCAGAAAATGTATCTTCTGAAAGTGACAGGCATTTTTTTATAATTAAAGATTTTTATACTTCAAATGCAAAATACCCATTTCTTGCAGAGTTAAATGACAAACATCCTGCAAGTGACCAGGTGTTATTTGCATTTTTTAAGGCACAGCTTTAACCTCTTATAACCCCAGGCTCCGTTCACAATTTTTTGTACTCTTTGACCTTCAACACTGCAGACATTGTCTGACTTTCTTGTCATGTCACTTAGACATACACATGACATGAGAATTGTGACTAAATAGTGACACTGAAGGCTTTGAAATCCTTTCCTGTACTTGACCATGACATCTCATTTTCCATTAATTTCTTTGGTAAGTATAATTTCAGCTTTTAGGGTGGATTTTGTTTTGGTTTTGACTGAGCAATCTGGAAGGCTGCTTACATGGCACCTGTATTTACACACTGTCCACGCTCACATCTACAAGCTTCAGAGCTGATCCATCAAGATTTATATGTTTGAATGATTCTGAATTTCCAATTAGCATATGAAAGGAGAGAGAGGACAGTGATATATAATACAGGATCTGGACACCAGCTGGAAAAGGTACAGCAGAGAGGTGTATTTTCTAGGCTCGCAGACAGAGGATGTGTTGATGAGAGGATTGGTTTTCAGACTTCTTGGATTGTTGGGCCACCTTCACCTTCCACAACTTGTTGTGGTAAACCATTAGAAAGTAAGTTGGGAGCTAGTTAGCACAGCCTTAGGTATCTCTGTTGGATGATCCTGGTGTGGAAGAGCAGGGTAGAAGAGGGACCAGTGCTATTCTGCACTTACTAGATAGAGCATGACACATGCACTTTGGTGATCTGAGTTTGGTCAGAACCTAGTAACTTTGGAGGTGTAGTGGGTTGGTGACTTTTGCCGGGCTAAATGCATGAAATGATTTTCAGTTTAAATGCTTTTACTTTTAATTCACTCTCTCCCTCCTGGGATGTTGACAGCTCTGCAGTTAATATCCCAGAATGTCAAACAATTGTTTAGCAATTTAAGTCCCGGTGATTTCACCCAAGAAACAGATTTTCTTTTTTTTCCAGATAAGTAAAACATTTATATTACATTTTGAGTATTCAATGTACTGAATTGTTTTTTCTGTCATTTTATTATTGTCAACATCTCTTACCCTTATTCTGCCCTATGTGCATGTGTGTAGACCTAAATGCCAGTGCCACTGAAATGCAACTGCAATTCTTGTCTGGGGAAAAAGGCTAACTGTGTATGTAAAGGAAAGTCACAAACAAAGTGCCAGTGATCAGTGTGTTCTGTCCAGAGTTTAACTTCATACTCCTGCATACATAAGATCTGACTAAAACAAAATCCTGGTTTGGTATGTGCAGAAAATATTCACTGTAAGAGGAAATGAAAATTATTTAGATTAAAGTCAAAACAACAATTTAACATCCCTTTGTGTACACAAACACTCTTCTGAAAGTCACAAATCATAGATGCTTGATGTTCAGAGTCGCTTTAAATGCTACTTACCTAAAGCCAGGAGATGAGAAACATGTGGCAGACCTTTTCTGCAGAAGTTCAGGGCCAGGGGGGGAGCAAGAGGATGTTTGCATCTGCAGGAGGAGGGCCTAAAAATACTCTAAAAGGCGACAGTTCACTTAAATCATTAATCCTGCACTGAAGACGTTTCCACATTTTAATGGACTGCAATTAAACCCAATATTTCTTAATACGAGTGTCAGGTGTTTTCAGCAGTGATGCAAATGACTGCTTAGTGCTATAATTCTGAAGGGGAAGGCATTTAGAGCAGGCTCATTTGAGCAGCCAAATATAAACAAGAGCACATAATTCCATCTGCTTTTTGGCAATTTGTTGTTCCTTTTAGGTTCTCTTTCCCCGTTTGTCTTGCGGACACAGTTTGCAGGAAATGTCAGCCAGCGTGATTGATAGCATGAGATTGGACGTACTGACTTCATGCTTTCATAAAGCAAGACAGCTGTTGGGAGAAACTTTCCTTCAGGAGCTGGAAAGGTTTAAATTTTCCATCTCTTTGACTATTTGGCCTGATGAAGGATTGGGTTTTACCAGACAAGTAAATAAAAAGATGGCTAAGATGTACTAGAAGGTCATTCAAATGATCTTTAAATAGCAATTACTGGAGGAGGGTGGAGGAAAAGCCCTCTGTGTTCTGAGTCTGCTTAAGTGAGTCCTAAAAAAATCACGCTTATATTCTCTTAACTTTTTCAACTGCTTTGTAATCCAGATCATTTCTAATCAATGTGATTTTACAATGGGAGCTTGTCATGAGATGGTTGGCAATGGAAGTGATTCAGTTGAATTGCCTGGTTGCCTGCTGAGTTTTGGTGGCCGTGAGACATTGGCTCACTTCCAGAGTCATGGTACACTGGAGCACACCAGTTTGCAGATCATTTTTTTGCTAAAATTAGATATGCTGGTTTAATTGTAATTAATTTGGGGGTTTGAATAAATTATTTGTATGCAAATCAGCGTGCTTTTCTTCCAAGGCAGAAAGGAAAAAAAAGTGGACTGTTCATTTGTACAGTTATACATCAATCTGAAGAATATTTTATTCGAGGAACATGTATTTTGCAGATGTTCTGAGCCATACTTTTGAAGATAAGGTTTTTTTGAAAAATGTGGTGCTGTCATTTATGTATGTATTTCCCCCCATGTTGTTTGTTTGTTGGGGTGAATTGGGTTTTAGTTGCTAGTTTGAAGGACTGTGTTCTGGGCTATACTAATTCTGAAAACTGTTGCCATATCTATGGTCATGTTGCAGATGGGCCAGAAGCAAAACTCAGGAACTGAAGCCCCCTTGACCCAAAATTTTGGTCAAGGCTGCATTTAGGTGGTGGTTTGAGTCAGACTCCACATTCCTCTTCAGTTTAGTTTCTTTATAGACAGACACATCAATATAATATGTGGCAGTTGCTGCTCAAGAGCTGTTATCAAGGTCTTCCAGACTGGGTCTTGCTGGATTTTTTGACTTCTATGAAACTCTGCAGAAGAAGTGTCATAAATCACTAGCAACGATCATAATATGCTTGTCTTAAACCAGAAAACAATGTGTAGGTCTGATTGTCCAGGAACCTCAGGCAGCTGAGCAGCCTTCTGCCAAGAAGCATGTTGCCAAGATCCTGAATAGTCATGTTGGGAAGCTTTGATCTTGACTCCTTTAAAGTAAGGCTTGTCCCATGGAGCATTTTCAAGATATACCACAACAGTAAGGAGGGTGCTGGATTAGATGGGGACTGTATCCCCAGTCCTGGTTTAAGCAGGAGAGGTTGGACCAGAGAGTACACAGTATTCCTGTGCCCACCTACAGTTCTTAGTGCTGCTGTGTACTCTGAGCTGTGCCATACCCTCAGCCGCATTTGCCTCTGAAGTTTAAGTTCAAGGCAAAATGCTCAGGGAACAGGAAAATGAGTTTATAGAAGTGGTCATGATTGTAAGAAAATTTGATATTACAGCAAATCCTAAAAAAAACCCTCAAAACACTTTAGAAATGCTTTAGGAACCAGATTGAAATAGCAGCAGTTACTTTGGGCAGCCAAAGGGTGACATTAGCTGCTGTGTGGATATGTTTTGCAATGCTCTGGGGTAACAGGATACCAAGGAACTATGTGGGTCACTTCATTTAGATCCCGTAAACATTTCCGTAATCAGGAATCATCTGCACAGTTTCTTAACTCTGTATGGATTGCTGTAACAATCTAATCACTTACACAAATACACAGTTTCAACACCACTAATTAGGATTCTGTAGAACTGGAGAAAAGCCAGTCCAGATTCGACATGTACAATCAATTTATTGTTAAACATTTAAAAAGCTATTTATTTATAGCTAAATGAGAATCTTTTTTTCTTCTTTTTTTTCCTTATATGCTTACAAGTGAATCCCTAGTATCTTTTTCTGCAGGGTGCTGCATTCACCCTTCCAGTAACCCCAGTTAAACAGGTGGTGTTTCATCAGAGAGGAATCCAATGTTTTGCACTGCTTTGGCAGATTGTGGCTGCACTATGATAAATAAGGTTCTGGCAGGTTGCTACTTATTTTTGAACCATTTCTCCACTAAGTTCTCAAAACTCAGAGTGATCAAAGAACTGCTCTACTGTTGTTAGTAATATGTTTATAGCATTAGTGCCTTAAAGTCCCAGCTGAGATGAGGCCCTACAGCCCTAGACATTGTACAGACATAGAGTAAGAGACAATCCTCACCCAAAGAAATCCATAATCCAACTAGCAAGAGCAGGCAGAAGTATGATGTACAAAAGGATAACTAAACAGCAGTGGTAGAATAACAAAATCATCTTTTAATATTCTTTGCCTTAAATATTGGAAAGTGCTACCTCTGGAGAAGTTATTTCCATACATTTTGCTGCCTCAAAAGAGTATTTTATTTAAAATGTAAATAATTAAACATACTTTACATTAGAAACAGAAGTGCCAATAAGTTACAAAGCACCCCAAAACCAGTTATACATCTGTAGAACTGTGATGTGTGTTTCCTAATGATCATTCGATTTTGTACTTCATACACTTCATCTGAGAGATCTGTGGAAGTTAGAATTGTGGAATATATCTAAGTGTTTATACTGCCTTGCCATGCTACTGAAGGCTTGTAGAGGATGAATGTTTACTTGTTTAGAGCGATAACCATTGAAACTAAGATACTTACCAATACACCTATGTGAATGAAAATGTTTGTTGATCCATATGGAGAGCCATTGCAGTGCTCAGATCATGGAAGGAGTTTCCTTCCGTGGAAAAGTTGTCCAGCATTTTAATGCCTCTTGAGTGCTGGGTTTTTTCTTGGTTCCCCAGCAGAGTAGCTACCTGCTGTGCAGCATTTAGGGAAGCTTTGGTAGCAGCCACATCTTCCTTGTTCGAGCAAAGCCATAATTTCATACATTCTAGAAGACAATCCTTGTCTCTCCCAGTGGGTTCTGCTTATTATTATGCTGAAACCAATGAAGAGGTATCAAACTGTTGTTTGAAATTACTCAGGTGTCATTAGTCTGTATCTTCATTCTGCATGAATGAAACAAATTCTTAGTCAAGTCTGTAGGCCTCTGAATTAAAAGGAGGAGGTGCCAACGTAAGATTAACTGGCCACTGTTATTGTATCATGCATATAGCAAGCAGACATGGTTAAATATATGGTTGTGCTATGAAATGTGCAAGTATGGGCTTGATGTATCCCTGTTTTGAATTTGTTGAGAACTTACTGAAACTGAGGTATGAGCTCTTGAGCTCTCATTACATCAATGGAAACAAATCTGGACTAAAAAGAGGATATTTGCTGGATATTTTTTCAGAGTTGAGAATATTATGAAAGAGATGATGGCTCTGTTGCAACTCAAGATACAACTGATGGTTACTCTTCATAGAGTGAATTTTGGAAAGGCTGACTTAGAGGTAATAAAATATTGTGGTTTATACTTGAAAGTAATTACTCGAAAGTAATTAGAGGTCTATAATAATCAAAAAGTTCAAATGGCAAGAGTGTAGGTTAAGGTTAGACATTAGTCAGAATTTCTTCCCTGTGAGAGCGGTGGGGCACTGGCACAGGTTGCCCAGAGAAGCTGTGGCTGCCCCATTCCTGACAGTGTTCAAGGCCAGGTTGGATGGGGCTTGGAGCAACCTGCTCTAGTGAAAGGTGTCCCTGCCCGTGGCAGGGGTTGGAACTGGATGAGCTGGATGAGATCAAACACAAATTTGACTGAAATTATTTCAGGTATAGAACAACTGTCATTTATCCCTGTTGAACAGTATTTTAGCATTGCAGAAAATGATAAAATGTATCAATTTTGTGATATACTTACAGCCTGTTTTTCACAGAAGAAAATATTTTCTTGTATTGCTTCATCACAGTATTTAGTTATATTGTTATTTTCCCAGCTGATCATAAACTTGTTGTCGAATCATGAGGATTGTTCAATAAGATTGTCCAAAGATGCTGGGTTTTTCAACTCAAGCCGCATACCATATGTAAAAATCTTCACGAACCTCCACTATGCCTTGACCCTCTTAGATTAGGAAGGTTAGGAAATATATTTTAAATTGATAGTACATTTAAATTGATTGTGAGCTTTACTGTTGTAGTGTTAGCATTAGGCAGAGAAAATTGTGGGTGTCTAAACTAGTTAATTATGTGAAAAGAAGAGAAAAATGTTGTTCATGCAGAAGGTTTTGCCTCCCATCTCTGCTAAAATCTTTGTAGGCAGCCTATGTGGCAGAATATATGGCTTACCAGCAAACTTCACCTCAGTAGTGTTTGAAGGAGTAGACTTGTCTTCAGTTTATTTAGACTTACTGAAGATCACTCCCCACTGTTTTAAGCACAGTTTGACTGGAACACTGGTTTCAGTCAAAGCTTCCCTTGACTTCAGTCACAACTTTGCCTGTGCAAAGACTTCCAGATCAGTTGAGTTCTATGTTGAATTCAACTTCCTACTAAACAGTAGTTTTTCATATTTAATTTTCTTTAATTCTGAGCATTTAAGGAGACCAAGGTTCTCAGGTTAGTCCAGAAAAGCTTTGAATGAAGACTCTGCTGGGGACTGGTCATCTGAAGAAACATCTCATGATGGCCACAAGCAACTGTTTTCCTTAACATTGGGTTGCAATTAGCTGAATTCAATTTCCAGAGTGTATCACTGCACTCCTTTAAGATGGTATCTGGTTTTCAGTTCACTAATGTGAATATTGTTATCCTGTCTGTATACTCACCAACTGTAAGCCTGCACAGAGCTTTAGTAAGGAGGAGCAGAGTGCTGCTCTCCTTTATCATGTAGCTGGGCCATGGCTACATGGTCTGGCTTTTAGAAGGCATAGTACTTTTCAGCTGTACGGATCTTTTGATGGGTGAATTTAGTCAGAAAAATGAAGGATTATGTATTTTGGGACACAAAATTTCATGAAGATATCTGATGTATTTTTTGAAAGTAGAATCAAAGTGTATGTAAATGCCTTTTTATTTAGCAAAATGTCCTTATTGCTCTTTACCACTAGATAAATAGCAAGGATAGTGAACTATGTGACTGATAAATCTTCAAATCTTATTAATAGTATTTACTGTTGTCAAAGTATGTTGTAGAAAACATTTTCTAGGACTCCAGATATTTTTGATCTGGCCTGGAGCCTGTTAATATTGATTATTAGAAAATTATAATCAAGACTTAAATATGGTACTGGGAATAACATGACAATAATCCTAGATCTCTTTAGTTCTTGTGACAAAACGTGATGTGTGTCAGGGTAGCTGTGCTATGACAGTAGCCTAATGTATTTGTCTTTATTTGCATGTAGCATCAGGTAAATACGGCAATCAAAATAATTGTGCAAACCCATTTGCATGTGGGTAAATAACTGGGAAGAAAGTGGTAGAACAAGAGTAATCAGAAAGAACTTTGCAAGACTGTAGCCAAAAAATGGGTGCAGGTCTGTCAAAATGGTATCTGAGAAGGAACTGAGTTGGTCTGTAGTGATAGTGCTGCTTTCACATCAGGGTTTTTGGAAGGCTTTGGGCATTTCCCCAGGAAATCACTGAAGATGAACAGAAAAGGAATCCTAGAAACCTATTGCTTGAAGCCCAGGATTCATTTTCACAGTGCCTGCAATCTTTCAGTGTATCCAGGTTTCTACCTGCTGGGGCAGTAAGAAGCTTAGTCCTTTCTCACCTTCATGATTGCCCTGTTGATTGGTGTTCGTGCGATAAAATAAATAGCATTTGGTCTTTTTCTTGTATATTTGTAGAGCATTTACTGATCCCAACTGGAGCCTGCACTAACTGTTGGCTGTAAAGAAATAGTAAAATTGATAGCAATTCCTTGTCATGAGCAGAAGAAGGTGGAGAACAGGGTCAGTGGTACTCTGCAACCTTTTCACTGAAACCAAACTAGTTGTATAATAGTCACAGATTTCAGAAACTCACTAGTGTTATTTCCTTGTGTTTAGATAGTCAAGCAAAAGGAATCCAACACAACACTGAAACGTAGTATTCATTAAAAATCTTTGCAAATTCTACTAACAAAACCAGAGTCTACAATCGCATATTCATACTGGCTTAACACTCCAGAGTCATTAGTTGCCATTGACACATCCAATGTTGTATAAGAATAAGTAAGCTGGGTAGAGAATTAACCAGGATCACATTTTTCCTTACAAACTCAGTTCCTCCACTTTCTTTGGAACTCTAGATATCTTTTCCATTTGTGCATCCATTATTTTTCATTTATGGCTTGACAGGATACTCAGGCAAAAATAAACTGCAAGAAAAGCAATGAAATCAGATACACTGCACCTTTTGTGTGATTAAACAAAATATTGAAAGCTCAGTAACATAAGAGGTTTGATTTGTTTTTTTTTCTTTTTCCTAAGTCAATATCACAGAAATAATCTCCTTTATTTCTAATAATGCTGTTCTACTTCAATTTCTGAAGGATCACCCAGGCCATTTTTGGCTGTAAAATTACTTTTCTATAACAAAAATATAGTTTAGATTTTTAAGGTGGTCGAGTGATGTTTAAAGCAGAACTTCTCATACAATGCTACAGACTGTTAGGGCTCAGGGTAGGTCCAAGAATTCTATGGGGATTGGATCATGCAGCTCTTCTTAGGGCCACGCAAAGGTGTGAGTGCAACTGTGCCACAAGCATTTTATATCTTTTCAGACTGTTGTGTGATTTTTATTACAGTCTTAATTCAGTATAAACTGATTGCTATCCCCATAAGTAACTCTGACGTACAATTTAATATATGAATTGAGACACAGAACATAAAGAACAGGTGATAAAATATTATGCCAACAGTGAGAACATTAAAATGCTGACGTTCTGAACAGCTGGCTTAGCCCTTTTTCTCAGCTGGAATAAATAGCAATATTAAGGGATTAGCATAACCAACAACAAGTGTTGAATGATTTGATTTCATTCCAGGCAATATGAATACTTAGGAACCAGCATTTTGAGCATTGTACAGCAGAAGTATTAATCACTTCTAAATCTATATTTGTTAATATTGTCTAGATATGGAAATATTTATCATGCTTATGTCAATTTGATATTTAATTTGGAAACCTTTTAAGTATCAGTTCTTGAGGTTTTTCTTTTTTAATAAATGTTTTTGTATGCCATTGTTTAAAGAGTGTATCCTGGTATTTTTCTTAGACAATTTGCAGTTTTCATTGGTGTATCATTATTAAATTAGAATAGAAATGGAGGAGAAGAAGTTATCCATTAGGAAGCATCAGGATCAGACAAGAAGTACAAGTGAATCCAGTCTTTTATAACAAAAGATATATATGTTATGTATAACATACATTTGAGATCTCAAAACAGATTTCAGAGTCTTAAAGCTTAAGAAAGCAGATGCATAAAATCAGAAAGTTTTGTGGTGGTGTCATTTCTAAAATGAGACACTACGGAGCAGCAGGAACGTCAGAAAATTAAACCCTGAATATCAAATATATAATATTTGATATCATACTTGAAAAGAGTGTCAGTGGAGGCTTTCAGACTGAGGATTTTCCTCACCACTCTTTCTAGAGCTTTCTGCGGTATAGCTGGAGTAAAGGACTGGCCTTTTCCATGGATGTCCACGTGGAAGAATGTGGCTCTGTGGGGTCATCTGAAGAAAGATGCATACAGAAGATGGTTGGAAGGAGCAGTGAGGCTTTGTTCAGTTTTGACTTGAAATTTGCTAAGATGATTTTGGAAATTAAAATTATATTAAGGGTTTTAACAGACCTGAGTTTGATTTCTCACTGAAGTGAGGACATTGCAGGGAATTCTTGCAGTGTGCATTTGCAAAGCAACAGACAGATTCTAATGTTTATAATGCTTTTTTAGTAAAAAATCTTGGGAGTTACAGTAAGCGAATGAGGAGTATTGTTTGATATTTTTGGCCAATTGCACAGGTTTTGTGCTTTGATTTTCTTTCCTAAAGTGTTTCCAGAGTTAAATTTTGATGCTAGTTTCACTGTTAGTCTCTGAGTAGATCAGCCAGCTCTTCATTCATTTTCAAATGAATGACTCTGAAGTTAAATGAAGATATTCCACTTGTTGAAACATTTGCTTTTTCTTTCTTGAAGGTTTAAGCAGGCACCTTCACGCATCCAGACTCTGGACTGAGTATATTTTCTATGACAGCAGTTCAACATTTAATGGGTTTGACAACTTAACTCTGCAAACAGCTAGTGGCATCATTAGGTGACTTGATGACAGTAGTGTATATTACACTACTGTCCTTTACTTGGCAGATACAGTGCAGATGATAGACTGTCATGTAGTCATTGTGTACAGAACCATGTGGTTGGAACTTGGTGCAAGCAGAAAGTGATTCTTATCCTCCAGTTTTGTCACTGGGGAAATGAGTTTTGTTTAGTTTTTCACAGAGGATGGTGTCTCTCCCACAGCTTTAGGTGTTTAAAAACCCTGTTCACTCCACCTGCAGGTTTATTAAACATAAATACATTGAAAATAATTGCTAAACACAGAAAAGAAGGTCATTCCCTTGAGACAAGCCCAGGTTATCTGTGGGCACAACGGTGCAGGCCAATAAAGGTTTTTGCAAATAAATATTCAAAGTGTAAAATGGGAGGAAAAGTTCTGATTTAATCATTGGTGCTGCACCTACTTGGTCCTATTCCTTAACCCCTTTGGAGTACCATCTCCTAAGTAGTATCGGTAATACTGATCCTGAGGAATTCCACTTTCACCTCTGTAATTTGGTTGAGTATCTGTATAATGTTTTGCTAGCTTGCAACCAGAACAGTAGATTGTGAATATTTTCTGCCTTTCACTTCTTATTATTTCTGGGGTTTCATTTTACGTGATAGACAGAAATAATCTGTAAAATGTGTCAGCCATCCTTCCCTGGGAAATAACTCCTGGGAGTTTTTCTTGCACTGCTTTAGGTAAATTTATTATTAGTCTTAAACTCTTATAAGAACAGTTACATCATTGAAGGACCAAATTGTTTCCTATGTGTTTCTTTCAATGGCAAGTTCTTTTCATCTTGGGGTTGAAAGGCAAATGACACTTTTGTCCGATCGTACCGATTTCTTTTACGGTATCTTTGACATGGTACTTTTTTTTGTTCAGTCTCCTTTTATCCCTAATACTGCCATAGCTCACAAACTTTGGTAGTTTTCCAAATACTGAAATGAGTTTCGAAGCAAACTTGTTTCCTTGCAATGGATCTGTATTGCGCAACTCTCAGATGATCACCATGATGACCAACATTTAGCCATATTGTTGCCAAATCTTGCTCCCATGGATGTTAGCTCTTTCAATAGTCATCATATTGTAAAACAGTAAAACTGTTACAATGTATTAATCAAAAAGAGGAAGATGTTTAAAAACTTAACTCAGTGCCCTGTTGCAATAATGATAGAGAAGCTCTGGAAAGTAAAATAGTCTTCCAGACAGTCCCACTTTTGGAAGTGTGTGTTAATCCTTGGCTGTGATTATGATGTATAGCAAGATCAATAGGAGATTACCAAGTGTATACAAATTGCAGATAGAAATCCATATTGAATAGTGAGAATTCATTCAAGTTTAGATATCTATGGTTAATCAGAGATATGCAAAATATTTTTTCATGGAACAAAACCCCTCCAAAATGCAAATATTTCTCTTTTTTTGTGCTTTTTATTCAGAATTTCAGGAAAAAAAAATCTTACGTTGTGGAATGTCTTGTTTGCTGTTAATGTCTTTTAGCAAAAATTAATCTTCCTTTAAAAAGTAACTGCTTCAAGAACAAGTTGTTATTTTGTTCTCAACATTAAAAAGTACTTGGAAAAAAAACAGGACAGTTGAGAGACTATATCAAATCACTCATTAAAAAAGGGGTAATGTTCAATTCATAGAAGTGAAGTTTACAAAGTGAGACACCATTGCTACAGTCATAATGACCTAAGAGACAATTTGCATTGTTCCATGTATGGGCTGTGTTTTTTCATAGGTATCGTATCCCCCACCAACCCCCTGTGAGAAGGGCATCGATGTTAAAATAACTTGGATGTGTTTAAACATTTTCCTTGTTTTGTGTTGGGGTTTCACTCTATCCCATTTTGTGAGCATCTTGTGAATATTCACCTTTACGGTATGTAGCCTAAAAGGGCAAAGACTATGTAGCTGTTGAGATGTATGTCCTGTTTCCACTAAGTGTAATGCCTTTATTGTTCGTGCATCAAGATATAAAGACTTCTTGTTCATATAATGGATACAGCTGGTTGGGTGGGGGGCAGGGAGGTTCTTACAATAAAAAGGCATTTGATTGCTGCTTGGGATCCTTGTCAGTAAAATACTCAAAGATGGTTAATTGGACATTAATGTGTCAGATTTTCAACAAAATAACAAGGAATTTGCCAAAAATAAAACCCGAAGGAAACACGCCTCCAAATTTTACAACAAAGCTTTGTTTAAAATAGAAGTTAAAGCAGCTAAGATTTATGACATGTTGACATAACTGATGGTAAAGGAGTTGGCTGAAGCTACGGGTGTGAAGGTCCAAATGAGAACATCTGCATTAAGAAGCTAATTCTCTTAAACATACTGATCAAAATATTAATGCTACATGTAAACACAAGTGCTCTATCTGACAGTGATTTACATTTGGAACGACCTAATCCAACTATGCACTGCATCTTTATTCATTACCAGCAGCCTTTACTTAACACTTCATGCCCGCTTGCACAGGTGGACAATCTACTCAGAGTGACTATTGTGTTTATGTTATTTTTTCATAAGCAGGGTTTGAAATTTGTCAAACTGCATCATTGTTTAACTATGTGCCAGTCAAAGGGAAATTGCCAGATGGAGCAGCTTTCCCCTAACCTTGCTCCAGGCAATGAAATTACACATAGGCCACAGTCTTCTGTCAAGTCTTAAAAAAAAGGAAAAAAAAGGAAAAAAAAGGGGGAAAAAAAGAAGTCAGGCCATGAATAGGTATGACTATGTGCATTCACAAAACCTGGCTTTCTTATGCCACTAATTTTATATGAAGGCTCATGCCAATGGTAAATAAAACTTCATGTCCGTCATGTCACTCATTAACTAGGTGCTCATAATTTATGTATTTAAGGCTTGCTTGTCCGCCAAGCAATCAAACAGTAAACCATGTTTTATAGGTGTTAGTGTTTATAGAAACTGTACATAAATGTCAAACAAAAAAAAAATCAGGGTTCAGAAAAATGATCAGGGTTAAGTCATTTATCATTGTTCCAACTGGAAAAATCTGAGAACCTGTCAGTGCCAAAGCAAATGTTTCCCTGGCTTTTTCTAACACGCAGCTTAAACTACCAGATTGTAGAATTCTATTAGCAGGATTTGATGAAATGGAAAATTTGCAGATCATGTGTTTTAACTGAACCTCTCACTCAAAGAATGGGGCAAGCTGGCTCTTCTAGATGGTGGTGGGCTGTCATTGTTATGATTTCTTGCTTTTTTTTCCTCTTTATGCTTAACACCAATGAGTAGTTGAGATGACTTTGGCAGAAGTTAGGCTGCTCCAGAGGGTGGGATGAGAGGCTCTTTGCAAGTGAAGAAAAGCCAGTGTGAACCCCTGCTCCATCACATGTAGTGGTGGCACCAGTGGTTTGCTATCCTGCTGCTGCAAGTCTGTTCCTTTAAGAACAAGGTACATGAAGAAAGGGCATCCATGCACCTGCTGCTCAGTGTTGTCATGTGGATGCTTTCCATCCAAGTTCATTCCCATTTAAGATCTAGACTTGGGGACCTTCAGGTAACAGCATATTATAGCTGGTTGTACCTGTACCTCTGAAGTTGATGTACATGCTAGTCACATGTATTTTGCCTAGGAGATTTGAAAATGAGGAGATTTGTACACTGATGTGTATACAGATACTGCAGTTACAGCAGGGGCTGCCTGCTAAGGGCAGGGTAGAGTACAGGATCTGTTCTACAACAGAGAAACATGTTTCCCCATCTCAGTGCTAAATACATACCTGTTTCGGTGGCTCTAAAAGAAAAAAGTATATAATTCTAATACTTTCTAGATTGACTTGTCTCTAGAATTGCACTTAGATGGAGGTCTTTGACTGATCAGCTTGTGGAGAACTATCTTACAATATAGAGCCCGGATGCTGTTACCCAGAGGAGGGAAAAGCAATAGATGTCATAAAGGAGAATGGATATAAGCACCAAAATCAGTAAGGTGGTTTATCCTACAGCTATATTGGCCCATATGGAGATGTTCACAGTAAAACTAAAATCTACCAGGTAAGCCGTCTAGAGCTCTTGTTGAAGAGCTATTGAGCTATCTGTAAAGAGTGCTCCAATGAATTTCTGGAGATGTTAGAGGGAGGTGAACCCTGATCTGCTGTGGCCTGAATCAGCAGCCAGCTCCAGTATTGCTCTGCATGGGAGTTTCTAGAATATGGCACTGCTCATGTTCCTGCACCATGTATTCCCATAGCCTTCCTTGTGCTAACTGAGAGAGGAAGAACTTTTTATCAGATCCATCAATAGTGTACAGCTTTTATATTTTCAATAGCCAAGAGAGTAATACAATTCTGAGCTACCTTTGTAGACTCACAGAATGGTTTGGGTTGGAAAAGACCTTAAGATCATCCAGTTCCAACCCCCTGCCATGGACAGGGACACCTCACCCTAGACCATGTCACCCCAGGCTCTGTCCAACCTGCCCTTAAACACCACCAGGGATGAAGCATTTACCACTTCTTTGGGTAACCTGTTCCAGTG
>JANHGB010032715.1:0-25828 GCA_026283785.1 Coracopsis vasa | reverse complement strand
TGTGAGGTGTCCCTGCCCATGGCAGGGGGGTTGGAACTGGATGATCTTAAGGTCCTTTCCAACCCTAACTATTCTATAATTCTATGATTCTATGGCTTAGCTTCAAGTCCACTGCTTTGCTTACCTAGGTAATTCACAGCACCTTTAGCAAAAATCATCATGGGACAGCCACTGTAGGATGTTTTTTCTTGACAAAGGCTTTATTTCTTAATCTGGTTTCAAATTCTTCCACTAACTTGGCACTCAGTAGACTTGCAGAAACGTAGAGACCTAGAGTATTACGTGGAACTTTCAGTCTTCTATATTTTGTATTTAAATACATGTGACTAAATAATTTATCTATCTCGTTCCCAGCAAGTACATTGAGGAACGGGTACCGCATTACCTTTGTGAATTTGCCTCATAAAATGATAGTTAGGCACCCTTCCTCTTCTAAATCACTTGCTTACAGGATCTAACAATATCTGATTCCTACTGGCCACAACAAAGCCAGTTAAGATGCTGCTATAGAGGGAATAATGATGCCTATTATAGCTGAGATTGTGTAATAGCTTCTATTCCACAACATTCTGAAACTGAAATTGTCAAGGCTTTATTCAACAGTAGTCTTATTGCTGAAAAGATACTTGGTAATGGCTCAGCAATTTTACAATATGGGGAGAAAAACTACTTTCCTATTATAAAAATTTAGCTTCATAACTTTTTGAACAGTTATGAAGCCAAAGTATCCCATAGTAAAAGTTGGAGGTTGGCATGGAAACCACCCTCTGAGGAGAAGGGCATTTGGACTCATTTTTCTGGCCTTGTAACTTATGTAGCAATTTACACTTCTGCAACTCTGAAAAAGCCCCACAGGTATTCAAACAATTTTGAGCCTCAACTTGAAGGGTTAAACATGTTCATAAGTGTTTTCATTATACTTATTTAATTGACATAACCACAAAAAGGGAAGCTGTTTGCATGCATCAAGGTGAAGTATCAAACTTTTTCTAGATATAATTATCTTATTCAAGGGAACTGAGAACTGAAAGACTTAACATGGTGAGGGGGAAATGGGAAATTAAGTTGTTAATGCTCCAGTAATAATTACTTAAAAAAAATGCATTTTCAATACTGATTGTTGATTTAGCTGGTCACAATCATTCCTTTAATGTGTTCAGTTACACTTTAGAGACAATAAGATACATAAAAGATGATTACTTTTGTACTAAGATGCAATATGCTAGCTTTCTGCTGATAGACTTGGTATAAATAGGCATAATTCCATCAAAGGTGATGGAACTACATTGACTTAAACTGGGAAACTGGTTCTATGTGAACAGCTATGCCTTCAGCTCATACCTATTCCAGCACAGCACTGTTTTCCCAAAAGCTTGCATGTGGCACCCTTCATGCCTACATTTACAGTGTCATTCATAAGAAAAGGCGCACGCATTAGACTAGACTCTCTGAGAGACACTCAAAAGTGTTTCACAGTATATTGACGTAGATGCCTACAGTGCAAATCCTGGAACAAAACAAATAGCAAGAGAATGGAAGTTGCATTGCTGGGAAGGTTGAGGATGATCCCAAGAAGCTTCTAAGGATTTCTATGTAGAGGTAGTCTGAGAACCTTAGCACTAGACCATTTGAATGTAGAAACTCCTATAGAAATAGAAACAGACTACTCTAAAAGCTGTTTTTTATTGTCTCAGGTCAGCAATTAATCAGCTAGATGTTGGCAATCCTGCTGTCCTGTTGTTGTTGTAAGCATTTGCAAAGCAAGTACAATCAGGGACTGTAAAGGCAGAGTCAGAGCTGCCCCTTTAACTCATTTTAAAGACAGATGGGAGAGGCCCAATTCCTTCAAAAAGCTGTTTCATCTGATGATTAAAGAATGATTTTGACCGTCAGTCAGGGTGCCTCTGGGTGTTGAGATTTATATTTATTCATTCTCAACGTCATCCTCCTTTTAAGGATGGATATATCCACTGTACTATGCTGAAGAATCCTGGCAATGCATTCCAGGAGACAGGGATGTTTTGAGTGGTAAATTTCCATTTAAACACATAATTTAAACCCCCAAATTTTGCATTCCGTCTTTGACTTGAAATGCATGAAAAACTTTGAAATTTATTTGGAAAAGCAGTCACTGACTGTATTCCTAACTTGGTGATAAATTTGGGGTCCAGGTATTGAACAACGGCACCAAGTAAGCCAGATGGAAAGAGGAACAGCAAGGGAGAGAAATGAAAAAAATCTGTGGGGGAAATAGATAATCTGTAAATGAGCATTTTTACAATGCAAATATAATATGCTTTTCTAGATATTTAGGTAATAATTGCCTCATTATCTTTCAGCAATGCATTCTTCATTTCTGCTCCTTTTCATACCTGACACTCATCTTTGTAACTACAATAATGTAGAAATTACTGTACACACATTGTTACAGCTTGAGCATGTTTGATTAGTTGCCTGGAAAAGAAAGATAATGCCTTATTATTTGTCTAGGGATAGTCAACTTACCCTGTGTTTGGAGATAATCACCTTCACTCTGGAGTGGGAAGACGTCCTGCAATTGCAACAGAGCTAAAACCAGTCCTTCCTTCTAGAGAAGGCAGTGAGTCCTGAAGGCAATGACACCTTCCAAGCCTCGACTATCAATAAAGTCTTTCAGACACTGTAAAACTCCATTTTATGGAGGTTAGTCCTTAACATATTTTCAGAACAGTAATGACTGCTTTCTCCATTTGTTTGCTCCATAACACAGTATTAAAATTCCACTTGTCTGCAGGATTCATTAGCGATGTCTTTTTTATGTACACACATGTGCAGGCTTTGTGCGTGTGTGGTCTCCTAGAATGTATAAACCTCCTTCCTATCTGGTTGAGAATCTGGCATGTTCAGCCTGTTGACTTCTATACTTCTCTGCTAAAACCTTGTGCAATTTTGAACACCCATCCACTGAGAAATACTAGTCCCATTTCTCGTCTGCTTATCTTTGAGGATAAAAAACAGGTTAAAACATTGCCATTCAGCTTCCTTAACCTTTTCCCAATACTATAGGACAGTCCTGCAGAACAGGCTCATAACTGCAAGACATGTTTTCAACTGTAGGTCTGGTCAAGTCATTCAATGTGTTTATTGCTATATTTCACTCTAGCCTTGTTGAGGTTGTACAGCACTGTCTGTATCTTATCAATGCTATAGTAGCATCTATGTAGTCTATCAGGGCTCCAATTATTGTTAATAAAAGTGCGTATGAATAAACATTTATTTTTTTCTTAGAATGCTTGGGCCTGATTTTTCAGTCACGTTTATGTGTGTACATTCCTGTATTTTGGAGAGATCAACTGCTTTAATTAGGCTGCACCAGCTTTTTCAGACTTGCAGATGGAATACAGTAGAGAGTTGGAACATACAAGCAAGGTGCTATGGAGACACTGAGGCAAGGCTTCCAAGGTGGCAGTACTCCATAGAGCAAAATATCAATCGTGGTTGTTTCCTGATGAATCTTCTTACCAACATCTGAAAGTCATTATTGGTACAAAAGGCTATAATTGTATAAACAAGGCTCCTCTTTCTGTCAGGGAAGGGGAATGTCAAGGCCAGAGTTTGTCAAGGTAATCTAAAAATAAACCCTTTCAGGGAATAGTTGTAAGTCTAGTACTGTTAGTAATGTAGCTAAAGATCCCTCCCAGCCATTTGATTCTGTGATTCTGTGAATCAGAAAAAGTATTCCTTATGTCTTTCCTACTGGAATTTGTTCATTCATCAGAATTTAATTGCTTTGTGAAATCCATTTGGTTTTGAGCAGACAGGTCTTGTGAAGCCCTGCCTGCTAGGCAGTTGTTGAAGCCTGTTTGGTTTTCTCTCTCATCTGGCCCTACACCAGCTACATAATTTGCTGCTGGAAAATCTGTTTCCAGGCTTCAAGCTTCCCAGTAAATTAAGCTCCTATTTACTATAACCTCCGGGAAATTCCACCAGGCAGACCATCCTAGAGCTGGTGCTCCATTCCCTTTCAAAGTATATTTCAAAATGCTATTTTTTCTTCTGCCTTAGGAAGCAAGCTAATAATGTAGTCCTGAGATTCTCTATGAAGCAGAACTCTGTCTAATTCAGTCTTTACTGAATAGCCATGGTCTATACCCTCTTTACAGCAAACATCTGAGGGCATGCTTTACCTTACGCTGTGCCCTGGCCCTGTCCACACAAAGCTCTCTACAGTGCACCAGTTTCATCTGTAATACAAGCCCCGTGTGCAACATGAGTCTTTTGACCCAGACCAGATTTCTTTGGTAACTATGGAAAGCTAAAATTAAAACACTTGCTGGTAGAGTGGATGAGGTGCAACAGACACAAGTTATAATAATGGATATTCTCATTGGACATTAGAAAACCCCACAAACACTTGGAACAGGTTGGCTAGAACACTTTCAGAATCGTTAGAGATTATCAACACTTGACTGAGCAAGGCTCTGAACAACCTGATCAGTGAGGGCCCTGTTTTGATCAGGGGTCAGGCTGGATGACCTTCACAGGTGATGGAACAAGAGGTAGTGGGCATAAACTAGAACATAGGAAGTTCCACCTAAACATGAGGAAGAGAGTCTTTACTGTGTGACTGAGCAGTGGAATAGGTTGCCCAGAGACTGTGGAGTCCCCTTCCTTGGAGGTATTCAAGAGCTGTCTGGACACAATGCTGAGCAATATGGTCTGGGTCACCCTGCATAAGCAGGGAGGTTGGACTAGATGATCACCAGTGGTCCCTTCCAGCCTCAAACATACTGTGATTATATGATTCTGTGACCTTTCTGATCCAAATTATTCCATGAATAAATGAATTAACAATTCTCTAATGAAATCCTGAGTGTTCCATTCAGGTTTAGAAGAGCCCAGATGGACTAAGGTGGAAGAACATATGTCAGTACAGCATTTTCTCATCAACACTCACCTGTTACTGACTTTCGTCCTTGTTATGGACCAAACTAGCTATAAGATCTGATTTCAAATTCTGTGATTTACCCTGTGTGTACCCCTTAGAAAGATATTTAATTTCTCCATAAATCAGGACAAAATGTCACAGGAAGGATGAAAAAGCCTAGGCATGAATCATTGTTTGTAAAACATTCTGCACAACTAAAGAAGTATTTCAAAGCAAAATAAAGTGAAAAGTTGTTCTGCCAAACTCTGTTCCACTCCATGAAAACAGACAGGAGAATTTCTGTCTGTAAGTGGAAAGTATTACCCTTTTGCTTTGGTATGTGTATATGCAGTTGTAGATAGATAAATATAGTGACGGATATATTTATTCCATTTTCCAGAGTTAACATGCTTATAACTTGGGTAGATTTGGCAGATTGCCACATGTTCTCTTCCTATATGTAAAAGCCCTGATAATGATAGTGGCATAAAAAGTTCGACGTATCAGTTGTTTCTAACTAGAGATCTTAATAATTGCAGTCAAGTTTTGCTGCAAGACCATTAGCAGTGAATGATATTCATCAGAGATCTTGACCAAGGCACAGTACTAGCTCATTCCACTGATTTTATTTAAGTACTTTCCACGTAGAGAGGTTGAACACATTAACTGGAAAATAAATGATATTTTTGAACTTTAAATTTTAATGCATGTCTGAAAACTCTACTGCAAATCTAGTAGGAAAAATGTTTATTGCTGCTGGAAATGGGCCATGGTGGAATACACTGCTACTTTATAGTTAAAGATAAGCAATCATATTTTAGTTAATAATCCTGGGGACTCAGCCAACCTAATCCTTTTCTATTCATAAACTTGATTCTCAGTAAGCCGTATATGTTGTTATCGCAGCGCTGTTGGAGGGGGTTTGATTGTATATACAGCAAAAATTATTCCATCTGGGGAGCAAAGGCGTGTACATTCTAAGAATATATATAATGTTTTGAGACTCCTCCCAAAAGAAAAGATATCTTAGCGCTAAAGTCAGCTCATTGTGGTATAATTCTTAACTTTAACAATTGAGATAAACTATAATGTGAAAGAGTTTAACTCCTTAAGAAGTCATGGGAGAATCACTTGAATAGTGATTCTACGAAAAGTGCCTATATGTGCTTCTGTCTTTGTTGAAAAGGCTTCTAGCATGTGCCTACTTGATTTATGGTATTTATACATGCCAGGATTGCAATGAGATGACTGACCTGTCTCTGGTATTGGAATCATCCTGAATATGTTTGTGCAGCAGTCCTCCTGATCTAATTGCCCTGAGGGGATATCTGGAGTAATTAATCATAATGACTGTACTTCGATATGTGCATCTTTGATACATGTTAATGTGGCTGTTTAAAACTCTGGAGAGCCAGCATGTTCCAAATATCTGCAGGAGGCAAGGGTATGCTGCATGGCAAATTCCCAAGTATAATGAAGATAGCTTTTGGGCTAGAGGCTTAGAAAGTAGGAGAGGCTCACAAAGACATGCTGAAAGCCTGGAATAGAGAGGAAGGTTGTTTGGATATAAGACGGGAAGGAAGGGACAAGTTTCTCTTGCAGTAATAGGCTAGCTGGACTTCAGAAGACAAGCTATGAAAGCCAGGAGAAGGAAAATCCACATGACCTTGACCTGAGCCCCAAACTTAGGTTCAATAATTGTACTAATAGGGTTTAATAATTGTACTAATATAGTTTAATATGTTGCTGCCCCAATTTGCCCATCTTGCCTCTCTGCTGCTTATCCTCCTTGTAGCAAAGGCTAGAAGAATGCAACCTGTGCCTGTATTTTCAGTGATCCAACTTATCACCCGCTGCAACTGTCCCAGATCTCAAGTGAACAGTAAGAAAGAACGTGTCTACAGGTTTTAAAACAGGGCTCTCTCAAGAACTCAGGATCTCCTGGCACAAGCGACCTGAGAAGCAGCACTCTCAGCAGTAAATACATGGAGGAGGAAGAGCACTGATGACACCAGAGCTATGTGTACCACAGACTGGCTGCTCATTATCCAGACCTGCTTTTAGATGGATTATTTGCCCCTTCCTCCAAGCATCCCTCGCTGGCCGGTGTCAGGGGAAGGATCCAGAGCAGTGAAACGAGATCACATCCAGCCTAAATATAGCTATACTGAAACATGCTCTGAGAAACAGTGTTAGATGAGCTCAAGATCTGACTAATTAAGGTTAATAACAGACTCTATTTAAACTGATAATTCCTCCATGCAGCTGTTACTTAAAATCGGCATAAAGCTTCTTGATGGTTTGCCTGAGGAACTGGCCATATAAAAGCTATTCCCCAGTTAGTCTTAATTATTTGCTGAATATATACTTTTCTGTGTGCTTCACTCAGCCCAGTTCAACACTTTGAGGAACTGTGAATCTGTTGAGACCAAATCCAATTCATTTGGTTGTGGTCAGTGATCCCAGTGCTAAAAAAGGGATTTTACAGGATTCGGCTTTCTGTATCTGTATCTTGTTGTATCTGCTTCCTTCATACAGATGTACGTGTTTAACTCAGAGCCATAGCTTTTTCTCAGTATGAGAACATCTGTCTGTCTCTCTGTCTACTTACTCTGATCTTTTACATGATACTCATCACAACATTATGCAGATTAAAACAGCTCATTGAGTAATTTCATCTGTAGGATGAAGTCTTAACAATTAAAAACTGCTATATACTGCTCACTTAATATAAACTGTTTGTAAGAAATATTAGAAGAAGATGTTTGAGGGAGTGCACTTAAGGGACAGTAGACAAATCATTGTACATGTTTGGATTTATCTTCCATTCTATTAAAGCTTCTTGAATATTATATACCTGAGAACACTATTAACTTCTTAGGAGAAGGTTTATAGTCAGGATTTTTGCATCCTAAGAAATCTCAAGTAACAGATTGAAAATGATTGGCCTGAGAAATCTATTGTGTCGGGCAGCCAAAAAAGGAATCAAATTCCAATGTAATACTCCATTGTTTATAAGGATCATCACAGCTACATTGAAACTGGAGGAGCTGGGAAATGGGTTCCATATTATCTAGCACTCACCCGCTCCTTACAGAGGAATTAGCACCTATCTGCCGCCTTTATTAAATTCATTTCCAGTAAAGCAAGCTTTTATATGTATATTATATATCTGGCATGAAGGGCAGCACAACTGTATAAGGAAATAGATATTTTAAGATACACAGAGGGAGCAATAACCAAGCCATGTTTGCTGTCACTATGATGAATCCAGTCCTGGTTAGCCCCTTGCCCTAATTTTAGTGGGGTAGCTCAGACACACGGTAGATTCAGTTTTAGTATTATTATTTTTGGGTTTAATTCTTGGGTTTATTTAAGTGAAAACAATTTTTTTTTCCACATGGTGTGGAAGCAATTATTATTTTTTATAATTATTTATTATTTACTATTATTTTGAGGGAACATTGTTCTCTGCCCAATTTGACTGAAGACAAAACTGCATTGAAAAAGATTAATTGTGTGCAGATATGTATGAGACAGTCCTGAGGTTTCATGCTCCAAAGTGAGGGTCTCATAAAATGTGTAAGAGAGGTCAGTTTTATCAGAGGCCCTAAGGATATAATCAGAGCAGCTCCTCTGGTACCTCAGGCCATCTGCTGTGGCATCTAATAACCTCATGAGAGCAATGAACAGCTCAGGCTGTGATTTAGGGCTGTGGTCTGACTGCCTATTCTGGCTGCTATATGAAATGAAACTCCAATTACAGTGTCTAAATTCAGAAGAGAAATGAACAGTTCAAATCTCTGGCTATTAACGGCTGGCGTCTCGCGCTGCCTATGAAACAAGGTGGAAGCAATATTTAGACCACCAGCAAGAGCTACATAAGTTAATCATTGTGACTGTTTCTTTCCTGTGATGCTACAGGGAATTAGGGCCTAACAGTCCCAGCACAGCACAAGATCTGAATTGCTCATTTTAAACTTAGGTGCTCTGATTATCTCTTAGTCCATCTTTAGTGTTGTAACAGGCAGGCTGAATACAGTCCTCCTCCTCCTTCTATTACTCTGCTGGGACTGCGGAAAGAGAGAGGGAGGGAGCGAAAGGAAAACCCATCTGTGCATCCCATCAAGTGGAGAAACAGGGGGAGGAAAGATCCTGCTGCTTTCAGCTCTGTTTCCATGAGTGCTGAAGTGCTGACTAGGATAAGACTGAGAAAGAGTGATGGCGAATGAAATTGAAAAGGCAAGAGAGAGAGATCCATGGAAGTTTTCCTACCAGCCATAATGGGATTATGATTTAGGCCAGCCTGTGGAGATTTTAATGAGTCAAATGAAGACAGCTAAATAGTTTAAACGAGCTATGTGCAGATTCCTTTTTCAGTATCCAGCATGCTAAGTAAGCATACCAAATCACATCCAGTGTCCATTATCCAGACGATATCATTATCCCCCTAAGAGCAGTTCTATTCTGGCAGGGCTATGTGACAGGCTGCCATGCAAAGCACTCATGGCAGAGAGGAGATTATGATTAGATTGAAGTACAGGAACTCTTACAGTTCACTTGAAAAATTATATTAATACGTATGCAAATGCATTTGGATGATGTGAAAACCAGGCTGTACATTTACAGTTTTAGCATACGACACTGGATTTCCTTCCTCAGTGACTCAGGTATTTGAGAGTTGTGCAAGGTGGGAATGCAGGCTTTCCAGCTTATCGCTGCACAGCTCTCACTGGGCTCACTCTTGAGCACATTCACAATTGGCATATACATGTTGCCCAATCTGATAAGTTTTTCCAAGTGGGCCAATGCAGTACTTTGTTGGAACACCGACCTGGGCCTTGAAACAGTCAAGTGCTGTATCCTGGCACAGATCCTCTCATGGAACTCTTTACTGATCCCACCACACATTGCACTGATGGATTGAATCACCTCTGTAACATAGGTCAGACAGTGAGCACGGATCTCTATTCGGTGACATGCATGAAGTCTTCAGTCCTGGGTTTTAGAAATCTTCAGTCCTCCTGTTATGTTCCTAAGACCCAGCTGCAGCAACATCCCTGTTGTAGCCACAAATACCTCATCAGTTTGGTTCAGTCATTATGGTCCCTTAATTTTCTGTATTATATACATGCTCTTGGATTCCCAGGGAATCCAGAAAGATCAAGGGAAAATAGGCATTGTTAAGGCAACCTTATTAAGAGCACAAGGCCCTAGTGGTCTGAATAAGCATTACTTACCACTAACGTAGGGGCCGTAGCCCTAACCTACTCCAATAGTTAGACTTTTATGTCCGAGCTTGTCACTCTAACTTTATTGTCAGTGGAGGGAAGTAGACAAATTCAGAGAATGATTGCTTTCTTCCTAAAACCAGTTTCTAATGCAAGACTGATGAATTGCCCTCTGGAGCTGCCTATTTCTCTGCCTTGATTATAAAGAGAACCCATGATACCGATCTTATCAGCAAATGTCTAACTTTTATGTGCCTTAATTAGGTGAGATGAGATGGGAGATGTTCAGAAGGTCTCTGACCTTGGCAGCCTCCTTTTAGGGCTGCCCATACTGAAGGATTCATATCTCAAAACAGATCGGTTTTGAAAATAGGAGCTACATGGGATTTTATCCATAAGAAATAATAACAAACAGGAACGAAAGAACAAAAATGAATAAACTCACACGTTAGAAAACTTATTTCCTCTGCACTTGCCAGGGAAGTCTAACATGCAGGATTCTGTACTTATTCTGCAAAAGCAGATGTCACAATCCCTGCATTGACAGACCATTCCTTACCTTGCTGTAGACAATTAGGAAATCATCTAACTGTGTAGTGGGAAAACTAGAAATGTACTATCAGACAACTCCTACAGCAACGGGACAGAAAGCTTTCAGCTCTCTCTACCACAGTCCAGTCTTCAACATGCCTGGTATTCAGACCTACACAACCACCTCAGGGCTCTTTTCCTCACTTAAAATGTGTTTAAATCTAGGAAATAGAGACTTGTGTGGGCAATAAAGCCTAAGCTTACACCCTGCCTTGGTAGAGGTCTTTTTCTCATTGCTTTGTTACTTTTCCTTTCCTCCATGCTGGGAAATACAGGGAGCTGGTACCCAGTATTCCAGAATAAAATCATCCCAGTGCTAGATTGTTCTTTAATAACATATTTTGAAATAGCAACGTCATACCAATACTAGGTCCATGAATACAATTGAAATCCTTGATACATCAGTGTAACATGGAGAGTACGAGGGCCAGCAGGATCAGCTGCTCCTTGATGTTTTTGAGGAAGAGAAATGTCTCTTGCCAGTGCAACAGGAAAAAAGAAGCAGAACCTGAATAGCAGTTGGTATTAAAACATACACACATACATACATACATAGTGCTGACCTTGGATGTTGTCAAAAATAACAAATGGGAAAAGGGCCATTAACACCTACATTTGTACGCTGGCTCTTGAAGGTGGTTATATCTTTTTAAGTATGTACTTAGCCCTCTGATGACCTTAAAAGAAATCGCAGGTGATTATTGGACAATCCGTATTTGTCAGAGACAAAGATTTTAAGCAAAAGTTTGTTTGGCATTCTTTCTCCCTCCCATCACTTGATATATGTTGTGTGCATATTTATTAAGTAGCCTTTAAAATCCCTTTTCCTCTCCCAACAATTACACACATAATAAAAGTGATAATCACAGTGGGTGGAGATTGAATTTCCTTTCCTTTTAACAGAAAGGACAGCCTGGTAAGAAAATAAATAGAGTTAATTAGTTGAATGTAATTGCAAATTCCTTGGAGTAAAAATGCACTGAATACGAGCAGAAAACGCTATTTGCCATATGGTATTAGAACACTCTGGAACGATGACTTTTCCTCTATTTTCTGCAGAGTGAGCATGGATGTGGATTATTTGTGGCTTCCCAAGTATTTGAGTTATGCAAGCCAGCTCACTGAGTGCCCCAAAGCAGCAGAGGACCATACTTGCTCAGTTCATAATATGTACTACAAAATAAACAAACAAAAACCATGGTTTTGCAAAGGTTTTAATGAAATTCTAAGGTTTCATTTTTCAGTGGTTTTGGGAAACTTTCAGAAACTTTTTTCTTCTAAGAATCCAGTCAAGGTCCCCTAACTCAGTACTGAACAGTTTTATTCGGAGCAGTGGAAGAGTCTTTCAGGGAAGTTATCAAATATTAGTAGGAAATAGCTGTGTACTTAACATGGAAATAATTTTAAATAAGATTAAAAAAAGAGGAAAACATAGACAGTTGAATCTTTGCCATGGGGTTTAGACTGAAAAAGAATGAATTAATAATGGGAGTTTGCTATGCAAATTTCTTTACCTAAACTTTCTGATTAAAAATTTCAAGTTTGTCCAGCTTTGATACAAATTCCTCACCAGTGGACTTGCATACTGATCCTTACCAGATATTTTCCAGTTACTTTTTAAGACACATGTCAACACCCACTCCCTAAAAAACACCCCAAACCTGCTAAGAAATACACATTCTGCTCTATTTGTAAGTCTCTGGAAAATTGCTCTCCAAGTTCCTAAGCTTCTTGTGAAAGAGATGTGCAGTGATTCACACTAGTGCTTACAAACTCTAACTTAGAAGTGAAATAAAAGTTCATTTTCAAGCTATGAAAATATACTTGTATCTCACTACAGCAACATTGCCTTAATTACACTTGTAGCTCAATTTTTGGGTCTTTTCTTCAGTTTTATGGCCCTGTTAATGTTATCAGGTCAATAAAGTTAGCAGCTTTAACTGAAAAATTGGCAGTGAATGTTTTCAAGCTTCATTGCTCAGATAGGATAATGATTGTGATGTGTGTATTTCCCTCTCTTGAAACTAAACACATGAGTAAGTAGGCCATCGTTTTAGTTGCTAAATCTGGCAGATTTTTTTCTCCATACAGTGTGTAAACTGAAGGTGAAATATGCATATGAACATAGCCAAGATTAGGAATCCTAAATTTCTCAAAAAAAGCCAACCTCAAAACAGATATGGGAGAAGTCACAGAAATACTGCTAATAGCTTCATAAAATAGTTTGTTTGGAAGGGACCTTTAAAGGTCATCTTGTCCAATCCCCCTGCAATAAGCGGGGACATCTTCAACCAGATCAGGTTGCTCTGAGGTCCATCCAACCTGGTCTTGTACGTTTCCAGCATCCTTGTCCTGTCCCTACAAGCCCTTGTCCAAAACTCCTTTCCATGTTTTTTGTAGCACCCCTTTAGGCACTGGAGCTGCTCTAAGATCTCCCTGGAGCCATCTCTTCTCTAGGCTGAACAAGCTCAGCTCTCCCAGCCTGTCTCCATAGCAGAGCAACTCCAAGCCCTCTGATCATATTCATGGCCTCCTCTGGACTCTCTCCAACAGCTCCACATCCTTCTTGTATTAGGGACCCCAGAGCTGATCACAGGACTGCAGGGGGGATGCACAAGAATGGATCAGAGGAAAAGAATCACCTCCCGCAACCTGCTGGTCACACTTCTTTGGATGCACATGGCTGATTTCTGTGCTGCGAGTGCACACTGCCGGCTTGTGTCCACATTTTCATCCACCAGTACCCCCAAGTCCTTATTACCCTTCTTCTCTCTACCCCTTTATCTCCCAGTTTGCATTGATACCGGAGGTTGCCCAGTGCTGTTGGACCTTGCACTTGGAGGCAACAACCAGAGTGAATCAGCTTCAGGCTCTATGATTCAGAACAGCTAGAATTTACAGTACGTAGGATAAGCAAATACAGAATTCACAAATTAGGGCTGGCCATGCAGACTGGCTTATGAAACTCAAAACTTGGAAGTTTTATCACCTTTCTACTGAGGTTCTCAGTGATGTTCATCAAATGCTGTACGTTTTTCCTCCATATGTACCCCTCCCAACTTCAAGGAAAATTGACCTGAAAGAGAATAAAACTACTGACTAACATTAAAAGCATTGAAGGTATTTTTTTCCTCCTGTTTTCTTTCATGGGGCTTATCGGTGGCAGTTTTCCTTTAAAACAATGTGATTAAAAAATAAGGAGAAAATCCTCTGCCATTCTGATGTCATTAAAATCAAATTTTTGCTTATTATTAGAACGGCAACTTCCATCTTAGTGAACAAGTGGAATTATTCTTAGGAATTCTCTGAAGTCTTAGGGAAGTGAGAACTTATTGGAAGGTAGGACCTGTCAAAGCAGCTTTCCTAGCAGTAGCAGGCTTTAAAAATATGATCCTAATTTTCCATTTTCCCTTAAAAAAGCACATATGATTTCTCTCTGGCTTCCCCTTGAAGTTAGCAAACTAAAGATTAAGCTGTCAATTCTTGCTAAAGCAGACTTTCGCAGGAAGCATCAAAACCATTTGCATTTATTCCACAGAAGATGAAATTAAACCCAGACAATTCTTAACACTGTTCACAATATAGAAATTTCCTGCTTGATTTCAAGCTTACCTAGCCAATTGTTCCATTTATTACAAAGTGTAAAACAGTATATTTTGATATCTCCATGCTACTCAATGTGGCACTACATAGAATCATAGAATAGTTAGGGTTGGAAAGGACCTTAAGATCATCTTAAGTGCATCGTATCATGAAAATCTCAGTTTCTAGAAGCACTAGCCAGGAACAGAGCTTAATAAAATTAGGTCTGCTTCTTAACTTTGCTAAGTAGGCAATGTGAAGCTAAAATACATTTGCTATAGGAGCTAGTGTCTGGAGCAGTTTCTTGGGGATCTTTTCATTTATCCATGTTGCAAAGTGCAGACATGCCTTTTGATTCTTTCCTGTCTCCTGTCATGCTCTGCTCACCATTCAGACACACTAGAGAGCAACCTGCTGAAACATTTTGGTACCATCAGTCTGACTCTCAGTTGTTCTGCACTCAAGATATCATTGCCTTGTCAGATGTCGTTCTGACCTGAGCAAAATGGTTGTAATTTACTATAAGGCAGAGCAGTTAGTTGTCATTTCCAGTAACTTTTGTATGAGCATCCTAAAGTGGGTACAAATGCATTTTAAATTTATTTATATAAGTTTATATGTATTATTTATATAAGACTCTTAGCATACCACAGTACTGTGTTGAGGTCATGCCATCCTGTTCTTTGCACTACTTCAGCTAAGGATATTTTCTTCTTTCTTTTAACTCCCATAGTGACACTCCAGTTCTATGTATGTGAGAAAATTCTATATCAAACATTCTCACAAGAAGGAAAAAATTCCTTTTATGCCTCCTTAAGCAAAGGAAAATCCTGTGCCCTGGAGCACTGGGTCTGCTGAAATAACCTGTTCAAGCACTCCAAATTCAGGAATCCAGCCATGCGACTTATTCTGCTGGAATCTGTCAACTTGGAATATGTTTAGTTGCTCTTACTATTATTATTGATTATGGCCTGAAATGAAGCAATTATAGAATTCCCCTGCCCACAGGATACTCATGAATTCAACTACAGTAATTCTATTATTAATTTACCGTTTCCTGAAGCCCCAGTTTAGACTGCTGAACTGTCAGTGAGCAAAGATACAGTAAAAGACAAGTTTCTGAAGAAGTCTAATGTAATTTAAGGCAAAGGGAGAAGATCAGCATCACTTTGTGTCATGCAGAATTTACCCACTTGTCTCAGTTCAACCTTGAATACCAAACAGATGAGTTTACATGCTTATAGCCTTATCAACTCAAAAAGATGGGAGAAAAGTGTTCATCATCATTTAACAGATGGTGAATAGAGGCACAAACCATTAAGATCAGAATTTAAAAGCCATTTAGAAGCTGAAAGAGGCAGATGAAGATGAAATGTTATTTCTGAGGTTAAAGTTAGTGCCTATGTGCGTCATGAAGTGTCTGCACTCTTTTAGAAATACAGCTTTTAAGAAATTCATCCAAGGTCACTCAGAAAGCCTATCACAGAGTATGTGGTAGGACCAGTTTGCACACATGATCTATTTAACATGGGAGTATGTTTGCTGCCTTGAAGAGCAAAATACTTGTTCATTCTGCAGAAGTCCTGCAGTGGTTCTCCATCCTCACTTCAGCACTGCAGACAGACCTGATTTCGTACTGTGTCTTTGCCCTGGGGAGAGATTTTTCCATTGTGCTCATATGGCAAAGATATATGCTGCTGCAGGACAGTTATACTTTAAACAATAATTTGTTAGAATTAGATGATCTTAAGGTCCTTTCCAACCCTAACTGTTCTATGATTCTATGATTTGATTACTATATCTGTCCACCAGCGGTGGCAATGAAATCTCTCCTTAAGTTTTGTTCCAGCAAGGAATAGAGCCATTACAGTGACAAAATAGGTAAAATCCACAGACTTTTTGGGAAATAAAGATGAGTATTGGTTAAGCACTTCCAACATCTACAAATCCTGCTATAAGGGGATCATAAAAGGAGATGAGCCAGACAATAATTTCACTGACTAAGTGTGCATTCCTTCTCATAAAGGCACCAGAAATGCTTTTGAAAGACCTAAATATTCCTGAGAGAGTCTAGCATCATCCATGTTGTTGAGCTAGCTAACCCATCCATCACAAACAATGGGGATTATTAGCCTCAGGTTTTCTGAAGTGAAAGCAAATCTGGAGTCAGACAAAGGAAAATAAGAGAAGATTTGGGGGTGAGGGCTTCTATTCCAGCTTAGAGAGTTTTGCACAGGTAGAGCAGCTCTTCCAACTTTACTCAACAGATTGAAAATAGATGGCAAACGAATGTCTAGTTCATGCATAAGTGAATTTTGCTGTGTCAGACCAGTGCATTGGAACAGACACATCAGGCCTTGTTGCACACACAACAAAAAAACCCTTAAGCAGCCCCAAGGCTATGTAGTTAGGGTCATCAAAAAACCCAGCTCTGCAGAACGTTGTCACACTCCTGGCAGCTGCACAGACCACTTTTAAGGCAAGCAGTCCCTCTCTGGTGGGCTGATCTTGGCTGGCTGACATACTCCCACCCAGCCACTTTTTCACTCCCACTCCACAACAGGACAGAGGCAGGAAATAAGATGAAAAAGCTTGTGGGTTGAGGTAAAGGCAGGGACATTACCTTGTCAATTACCACCGCAGGCAAAACAGGCTCAGCTTAGGGAATAATAATTTAAGTTATTACAAATTAAAACAGACTTGGACAGTGAGAAACAAAGACAAAAATTAAAACATCTCCCACACCTCACTTAATTTTCCAGCTTAACTTCACTTCTCTGCTTAAGGTCCTTTTCTACCCTAACTATTGTATGATTCTATTACTCCTCTGCCATAGAGCTGCCATATTGACATAGGAGGGTTCCTAGGATCATGCCAGACAGAATAGGATATCTAAAATGCACTAAGCACCTAACTTTTAACACCTGAATTATTCTGTACGGTGTTCAGTTCCTAACAGATAAATATCCAATGCCATTTGTGAGTTCGTGAAGTGTCCGAGACCTCTAGACAAAGCAAACCAGCCCAGGGCAGCATTTATACCAAGCCTGCCCTGTTCTGGTGTAGTAGTAAAGTAAAGGTTGAGTGAGAATTCTCACAATACCTGAACTGATGCCACAGAGACTATTTCCATGCAACTGAAGCCTGTTCTGCGCAGCAGGGTATGAGCCAACTGTCTGTAGATGGAGCCAGTGGAGTTCCAGGCATTAAGATAAGCATTTAGTGCAATTTCAGGTACATCATTATCCATGGAATCCATTATAGATTCATTGATAGATACATATGGCTTCTCTTCTGTATTTCTTGACTGAAATATTATCATACATTGCATCAAATACAGGGCGGACTTTTCCTGAAGATTTTTTCCGATATTTCATTAGACATTTACAAAAGACCCTCAGATTCTCAGGAATTTATAAATCTACATCAGCATCAATAATACAATGTTGATATCTTATTAATATCTTAGTAACTTCTCAAAGTCACAAAAGAATCTAAGTTTTACCAAAGTATATAAAATATTTTTTGTGATCCAGATGTCATGGGATATGGCATAGCATGCTTTTAATTCCTGTGTAAGGGAATCTCATTTGCTGCCTTTCTGTAATTCTTGTTATCACCATTTGAATCAATGAGATTGCTAATTACATAATATGACACCATTAATGTACACAATTACAATACTGCCCGGATGAGGGTCTGAGCCTCAAACTCATTGTCAATTTAACATCCGTGCTATTGCTTCCTTTCCTCCTGCTCTGATTTCCTGAGCTAGACCTGTCCTAGAAATGTCAACGAATGCAAAGGAAGTGTACAAAACTCATGTTTTGCAAAGTTGAGTGTGATCTTCTCATGCTAATCAGAAAGTGTTGAGAAAAGGTACTGGTTTACAATAGAAAGAGTATTATAAAAACATATATCCTGATGAAAGTTAGTACTGTGTCAACACATATCTCTTGAAGGGGTTGAAGTAACACCAGGACAGGTATAGTGTAGGGCTCACTGAGTTAGAGTGAACTAGGCTAAATGGAAAGCTGCTTTTTCCCAGTTTGTTATCCAAGGATACAGAGAGTGAAACAAAAAACAAAGCCCTCCCTCACAGCTGAAACTTGATTCAAATCCATACAGTTCAAGGTTTAAATACCTCACATGAGTGATTATCTTCTGACCTATAATGCAAAACCACTAAAATCATATTTTGAATCAACTTGATTACTTTTATATAACTGTGAAGTCAAGTCACTAAATCCCACTAGGAATGCCCGATCATGTTCCATTTCCAGCATGGTCTGTGAAGCTGAGGTCTCATATTCCTGTGGTACCAAACTGAGGGTTCACAGTCCTTGTATGACTTGTGACTATGTTTTCCCCTATTGTTGATCAATATTTTCATATTTTACTATCCATACCACCCTACCTGTACAAATACCTCAGTAGATGTGCAGGAATTCTTCACAGGGCGTTGGATATCATTCAAATGATAAGGTCTAAAGGGTGATATTTGTGCAAAACTTTTCAGCTGACCACATAGTTTGTGATCTAGAGAGCTACATTTTCTACATTGTGCTAGAGACTCTGAATATATTGCATTATGTGCCTGCAAAAGTATTGCACAGAATGGACCAAGCAGACATTAGAAGTGAGACTCGCCTGATCTCATTTAGATATGTACAATGCCAATTTCTCCTCTTCTGAAGTAGGCTTACTATATCAGGTGTCAGAGGCTGAGAAAGAGGTCATTGTCATTTGTGATTAATTTGACCTGCTTCAGACACCAATTTAGGATGAAACAAGTTATACTTTAGAAGCATTTTTTCATTTTCTCTGCTCTCTATAGAGTGATTCTTGGACAGAACTTGGATATAAGCATGGAAGTTTAGTGAAACAAACCCTATTCTACTGGACTGATCAATATAAGGTGCCCTATGTTGCACATGTTTAAGTCATTATAAGTTATTCTGTCCATGTTTCTATTGTAGTTAAGTTTAGCACTTTGTTTTATGCTGATCTAGAGCTGACCTTCGTGAATACTGTTGACCAACACAAAATGCTTAACTCCATTAAAAGAAGTGGCTGCTCAGAATTTGCCTTGATCTCTCTGCATATGCAGTTTTCAGAAAGTTAGGCAGATGTAAAATGTTGTGCTGCTGTAGGCAATTTCTACAATAGTCATGATCAAGGTTTAGAAACAATGATCTGTATTCAGAGTTGTGATGGATTAACCATGGCTAAGGGCCACAGTCCCACCCTGCTGCTTATTCACTCCCCTCCTAGTGGGCCAGAGGGATGAAAGAGTTGGATCAAGGTAAAGGCAGAGAGATTGCCAGCCAGTTATCATCATGGGGAAAAAAAGACTTGATTTGGGGAAAATTAATTTAATGTATTGACAATTAAAATAGATTTGCATAATAAGAAACAAAGACAAAAATTAAACCAGAAGCCTCCCCTCCTTTTTTTTGCAGACTGAACTTTTCTTTCACTCCTGACTCCTTCAACACCTCTACCCCACTGAGCACAAGGGAATGGGGAATGGGAGTTACAGCCAGTAACTACAGCTCCTTCCTCATCAGTGGGGATGTTTCTGAGATGACAAAAATACAGTAGAGGCAAAATGGTTTATCTGTTGCTATTGATAAATTCCTAAATTAATGACTATATATATCATGCAAAAACTTTTATTAAGGTCATGATCTCGAATCCTCCTAAGTCAACTGGATGCTGTCAGCTGACATCAGAACTTCAGGTTTGTCTACAGCATTATTATGGTCACATACATAAAACAATTGAGGCTTAACAATGCTCTGAGGTTCAATGACACTTTTTTGTTGTTGTTGTTTGGGGTTTTTTCACTTTTTATTCAGTTCTGATTTATCTTAATTTAAAAATTAACAGTACACTGTCTCCATCCCCCAACAAATATGTTCCATGTGTATGAAGAGTCTCTTAGGTAGTGTCTGCACAAACTAAAATACTTTCTAAATAAAAACCTTACTGTCTGGTAGATCAGAAACAAAAGGTCCATGTTATATTGTGATTAGTGGCAGACACCGAGTCATTTACTTACAGATATAATTATGTTCAGTTGGTAACTCAAGAAAATAATGAAGTACATTAAGAAATAACATAATGACTGTATTGTTGAAGCTGTCTCGGAAAGGTAGATAATAACTCAAGAAATCCAATTCCTGCATCAGAAACAGATGGTTCCTGCTTCTTGAGACATGGCTGAAGAAGGAAGACCTTAATTGTCCAAGAAAGAAAATACTGCTGGGTTAAGTTCTACCAACAGCTTGTGATTCTTACTTTGAGATTAATGCTTGCCAAATGATGAGCTCTTGACCGAGTTCAATTCATGTTCTCTCCTGCAAGCTCTTCAAATTGCTCTCACCAACACACTGACCCCCCGTATTCTACTTTTCCTGTAGGATTACAGCAGAAAGTTCTTTGTATATCTTCTAACTTTGGAAAAGATAAGTTCAGAGGCAAGGCTGAGAGACTTACGAACTTTCTGTTCAGGTTAGCAAAGTTAGAATATCCGAGACAGTAATTACAATCTGGTTTAAAATATTCCAACTCACCTGTAACCTCCATCCCCCTTTGCCTTTATTTTTATTTCTTTTTTGGTGTGTGTTTTGCTTTCCCCTCCCCTCTAGTATTAGTTGATACAACATGGTGAAAATGTCTGGATTGTTGTGAGAAGAAAAACAAAGTGATTTGTATGTTAAAAACTGAAGAAACAACCATATGTTGTCAGTCTGCCATCAGCTCTGCTGGGTTCGAATTAAGGTATTGACAGAGAAGAAGTGAGAGAAGCTCAGACTCGCCTCTGTTCCTGTGTACAGAAAATGGCTTTGATTTAACTTGATGTTTCCAAGCTTTTAATTTCATGGGAATCAAATCACAGATTTGTTTGGTAACTTCTGAACTTTACTTGCACATATTGTATTTTGGTTTATAAAGCACAGTTTCACTTGTGTCATAGAGGATAAGAACTGAAGCATGAAAGTTAAGTGAAATTACAGAAAACTCCATTTGTTGTTTAAATGTGCAACAGAATAGCAAGTTCTGCTTAAATTAAAATAAGCTTTAGATAAAGTGGAGATGTGCTACTTGCCAGAGATGCACTGTACCAAGTGGTATTTTGAACAAGTTCAGTAACAGTAGAAAGATCAAAGATCCAGTAGGCTTAGTGAGCTCAGTGGCACATATACAGATCACATTATAAATAAGATCAAGGAAGTGTAGCCCAAAAAGCCAACCATATCCTGGGCTGTCATGGTTTAGTGTGAGGTGTCCCTGCCCATGGCAGAGGGGTTAGAACTAGATGATCTTAAGGTCCTTTCCAACCCTAACCAGTCTATGATTCTGTGACTGAGAAATTCTTAATAAAAATTTAATTCTCCTTGAATTTACTTTACAGTGTTACCAAACTTTCCCAATTACTAAGTGTTTTAGATGATAAAATTCAAAGAAAAATTTAAAATAAAAAAGTAACTATGGCTTATTTGTCTGGATACAGCTATAGAAAAACAGATTAACATCATCTCTTTTGGTAATATCCTAAAAATTTGGTTTAGATTTGATAGAGAATGATTTCCATTTCATAGGGCTTTTTAAATAACTCATGTAGAGTATTTAAAAAGTATTTACAGTACGAATATTCAAAATTCCAGATGGATTCAAAATCCTCCTCTCGCACCCTTACTTTGCATGTGCACACATGCAAACACACACACATGGAGTTTCTTTGACAGGGTCATTTCACATAACTGAATAGAATTATGTGCTCCCTCCCCATCCCAATTTTAATTTAGTACCAGCTAATTTAATACCAGCACTACTCTGTCTTCACTCTTTCCTTAGTCGAGGGACTTCTCATGTCTCCCATCCCACTCACCCCTATGCCAGCTTCTCACACACTGTCAGTTTTATCCTTTTTGGTTTTCATAACGGGCAGTGTGCTACATGGATAAATTAGCAGAAACATTGATTTTAGACTCCCCTTGATGTAACAAAGGGGGCTGCAGCTGAAAGGTTTTTTTCCATAAGATCCCCAAGGCTCAGAAAAATCCATTTTTATCAGGCTGTCAGACATGATCCAGACCTACTACCCCCAGATATCAATACCTCAAACTGTTTCTAAAGAAAAGGCTCTTGTGTCATAAAATTGAATTTCTGTTGGGGTTGAAGAGTGTAGCTCTGGGTATCTTCCAGAAAACAGTTACCCTTATTTTGTTCTGCTAATTTTACATGCTTGGCAGCATCTTCACAGGCTGATAATGCTGTACCAAGATGAAGAAAAGTATAAAGTATAGCTGGTCATTTGTTATGCACTTGGACAGATTTTCTATTTTGTTCTTCTTACACATTAGGAATAGTTTAAAAGAATAAAGAAGTGATTTAAGCAATAAACAGCTATGGTCCCTGCAGCATCTCTCTTCAGATGGACATAGCAGAAACATGGGCACGTGTCAGTGAGGTGCAATTTTCTGCACCTCTTAGTTTTTATTTTCCTTGCCTACTTTTGCCCAGGCCAAACATTGCATGTGAAGCTGGATGATGAAAGAAAGTACAGACACAACAGTTCTTCACTTTCTCAGCTTTCTTCACCTACGGGTGACCTAGAAGCTATGTGAGGAAAGGCTTGGCCAATCTGAAAACAGCTCAGTCCAAAGAGTATTGAATTAGACTGTCTCTAAACTTCTCAATGACATTGTTACTGAAAAACGACACCAAATATTTTGACATCTTGGGCTAATGCAAACAGCTCAGGAACAGTCTAAACAGCTTAGAAGAAAGAATTCAGAACTGTCTGCTGGCACAGGCAAAACATTGAAAATGTAATGCAGTGTTAAAAATAAGATGCTTCTCTTTTGCTGTAATAATTCTCAGTTCCTCAAGGAGGAGCTTATGTGCAAGCTACAGACCAGATTTTCAGTGGGCAAAACATTTCATCTGCATTATCTGTGTTTAGCACATTCAAGCTCACGTGATTCTTAATAACTTAAAACCTCCCATTTGGCAAAGCAAAATGAGCATCCAGTTTGTAGAGCTTTTAAGCAACATGTAGTAGACTTCTAAATCACTAAAAAATTCCTATTTTTTAAATCAAATATCTCAAGATTTAGCCAGAGAAGCATAACTCCTGTGGTGCTGAAAGAGCAGACCTAAGGTATGGTTACATAGCTAGCAGCCACTAACTCTGAAAAAATCTCCTGAAATCAGAATTTTGCAGTGCAAGTGTGTGTCTACTGTGTTTCTATATAACATAGACTGAAAACATTTCTGTTCTTAGTATGCCAACAAGATAATTAAAAATATTGAAAACTGCTACATTATGTTGCTAACATCAAATAAGTGATTTATAAATGCATTTGAATTTTTGTGTGTGAGGAACAATTTCAAGCATATAGTCACCAGTCATTCATTTATTCATTCAATAAATTCAATTCAATTTAATCAATCAATCATTTATTCATTTAACCACATTTACAAAATAACTATTAACTCCTTTCATATAGACAGATCACCACAGCTTTCACTCAAAACAATTGTTAAAGATAATTTTTCTTGTCTGACAGCAGAAATACCTGGCAAACGTTTACTTGTTCTCCTGGTTTGGCAGCATGCGGTGTCCAAGAGAGCTGACTCACAAAGCAAAAGTTCTTTACCTTAAAGCTTGAAGAAAACAAATTGTATTTAACTCAGCACTTCTCATTGTCCTCTGACCCTCTTCTCAGCAAACTACTGGCCAGATTTGCTGAAACTTTCGAGACAAATTCAGCCTGAGACAGACACCTGGTGTTTAAATTGCAAGACCTCCAGTTAGAGTTTAGACAGGTAATGTGTCTGAAAATAGAATGTTAAAGTAGAAAACGCAAAGCAAATCAGTAAACTGTGTTACTGGGCCAACTGTAACCTGCAAGTAGTTAAATTTTTGGAACTCAAAAATATGTGGCATAGTTCTGTATGTTTGCATGATTAATAAAATGCTTGTCTTCAAATGGCAGACTTTAGCATTAGTTTTCAATCACCAAATCAAATAGGGACAGACCAAAGAGCTGAATCACTGCTGTCCAACTGTCATTCACTACCAAATCTGAAGGATTTCCTGGTATTTTGCTGACATGTCAATGGTTCCAGAATGTGGACAATTTTGATTTGAAGATTCTGGCTTGCACAGAAAACACGTTATACTTTTCCCTACTAACACTTTTTTCCATGTAAGGGATTTCTATGGTAGATGCTGAACTGTCTTGAAGAATTATGAATTAAAAGAAAGAGACCTGTGAAATGTAAAGTTGTTGTCAACACTGCAGAAGTTTGAGAATGCATGCATTGGAAGGTCCATGACAAAGAAAAAGTTATACATTGGGAAGGATGAAGAACACATGATTTCATATTTGAAAATGTAAACTGATGCCAGGGGTTTTGCTGTTCAAGAAAGGCACTCAAATTATGAAAATTTCCTGGTTTTCAACTTGAAAATTATCTGGTTTCTGAACTATGAGTAAAAGTAAGATCTAGTGGATGGAACCTGTCAGGGAAAGCAGTAACCAAACACTGACCTACATGTAGTATGTGTCATTCAAAGCAGGATTTTTAGGGATTTATAGCTTTAAACTTTTTTCAGTATTTTTCTTTAAGTCAAAACAAAGAATCACCTACATCATTAACAAAAAAACCCCAACAAAACTACAAAACCAAAAATGGTTTCAGAAAGCACTTGAGAAATCACTGAAATCCATGGAAGCTACTGAATATATCACCTACTGAAAAGTAAGAGCAGGTTGACTTAGCTAGTCAAACTGAGATTCATCCTGTTTGAATCCATACCATTTTTTCAGTACCTTAGCCTTAACTTAAAAGCCTTATGCCTTCTAGTTTAAAATGGGGTGTGTCTTATAACAGTAAAGAGCTTTAAAATGTCCCATATATATTGAAAAACTTAAATGAGGCTTACATCAGGAAGGTAAGGCTTTGACTGCTCAGGATGAAAGGATAAAAAAACCCATCAAACCCCTCCCCCAACCCAACTGAATCCGTATGTGAAGCCAAGGATAATATCCAAGAGAACAGATCTTCTGTTCTAAAGGTAATTGCAATAATTTTCTTGGTTTTCCTTTCTTCTTTTTTTCCTCTTTTTTAGATTGTCCATAGACTAAATACATTTTTATTTCTACAGTATACTAGAGGCTGTTGTAAAGGCTAGAATCCAAAATCTGTACCCCAGGCAGGTGTTTGATGTAAATTTATATATACTTGTATATAATTGGACTAATCATTCTGTATAAATTTGAGTTTGTTGAACTCTCTTGGCACAGATATTGATTTTGGCAAACAACAGGAAGTCTTTACTGATTTTCACTGTTGAACACTTTGCAATGAGAACTAATCCAGATGCCAAAACATACCTGTAGTCACTAACATGCCTTTGGACAACTCACTCAAAGGATTATCGGCATACATCTACTTCAAAGCCCGTGGAAACTAACAGACAGGCTTCTTCTGACTTAAT